>NJDD01005802.1:29299-39329 GCA_002245505.1 Calephelis nemesis
TCCTTTTATTTTGATCATATTCTTCTCCTTTTCTAATGGGTTTCATCCTACTACTATTTTATTTCACTTTTTATTATTTTTAAATGCTTCTACCCTAGTCTATTCACATCACATGCTAGCGTGACAGTCAATATTGATCGAAATGTAGTAAGCAATAAAAAAAATTCAGTTGTTCTAAAACTTTCGAACTTTTGTGCTTCTTACTTTAAATAAAAACTAGGTTTTTTGGCGCCATAGTGAATGAAGGTGGTCGTAATTTTTTCATTATTATTGAATGTCGTGTTTATATTGAGTGAAATTAGTTAACTTAGGAGGGAATTAGATTAATTTTGTTCAGTGAAAGTGCGCAAATGAAATAATCATGAAGAAATTAGTGTATCGTCTATTTCCTCGCTGCTGAAAAACACCCTAGATGAGCATGAGTAATTAAGCCACCGCTTTACTCAAGACCATGACCTGAAGTGACTTTGTACATAGTGACTAATGACTGTATAAGATATAACTAACTTGACATTGGCAAAGTAGTCGTAAAAAACGATGGAAAGCAATACTTACAAAAGAAGAAGAAGAAGAAGAAAAACATTTCACATCGCATGTTAGTGTGACAGTCAATATTGATCGAAATGGAGTAAGCGACAAAAAATCAGCAGTTGTACCTCTTTCGAACTTCGTACCTCTTACTTAAATCAAAAGTAAAGACCCCGAAAAATACATACAAAAAAAATATAGTTTTTTGTTTCAAGATAATTTAACCAACACAAAATATGCTAAGATAGCATTTACGTGATTGTGAATCTTCTGTGTGAGCTGAATCGGGAATTTAATAAAAGTGATTGATGCGTGCCCACGGAGGCTTTATTACAAATGTTTCAACATTGCTTCAAATTTCATTTGATCGCTGTATATATTGACAATACCTTTCTACATTGAAGTAGTCAGTCTATAATTTGAGCAGGATTCAATAAAAAATGGAAAAGTTACTTTATGTGAACTGACTCCAAAAATGTTAATAGTTTTGCTTTTTTTGAAACACAGCATCAAAATGTGAATAGATTTTCTTAAAGTTATTTTAAAAAAGCGCCTACAGGAACCGAATATGTTAATAATAATTTACAAAGGAGGTGGACTACTTTTTATTATACTGCCCTATAACCAAAAAACACTACACAATGCTTAGAATACTTAATAAATTAACATTGTTCTCTGAAACCAAATTTGTATCACCGACAATTTCTTTTCAAACTATAAGTATATTGACAAAAAACATATAAGATTATAGGTTACGTTCCCTGGGAAAATATATTATATTGGGCATGAAAACTGGTCTAAAAATGCTTCAATGTATTCTCCACTGGACAGCCAGCAACTTTCTCTTATAATGAACATGTTAAGATGATAATACACTATATTTTCTAATTTGCATAATATGAACAAATTGTGAAATATTTAAAGCAAAGATATTTAAAGGTACTAGTAGGTAGGTGTTAAAAATCTCAAATGACGTTATAAAAAAGTTTTTTTGCAATTAACATATTGCGTATGTTTGCCGGTAACCCTAACTTTTAAATCAAACCTACTACAACGTTAACCTAATTAATTTTGCTAGAGATTTTGATCAGACATCTCCAAGATTATTTTCGGAATTTCGAATTGAATGTAATTAAGCAAAGGGTTTTTACAATACCACCCATTATCACGGTTTGTTTCTTTGTTTTCTCATACGAGGATTGTTATATTATAATACATTTGAAAACATACACTTTTTCATGAGAATTTTCAGGAAATTACTTGTTATTCCCATTTGAGGGTTGAAATAATTAATAAATGTTTATACAGTTTTCGTTAAATATTTATAAATATACTGAATAAAGAAAATTATTGCGAAGTGTTTTTCGTATTATGAAAGGCGAAACACATTTTCGTAGTGTTATTTAAGGCGTATGTTGGAAGTTATAAATGTTGGAAAAAAGATTACGAATGATTTTCGTGCTAAGTACATTATTTTAAATCTATGATTTATACCATTTTTCTTAGCACCAAAACCAATGATGGTAGGTACCACGTCAATGATTTTACACACATACATACATATCTTCACGCCAAGTCCCTTATGGTAGGCAGAAAGTATCGAGTGCCAGACCTACCGATCCTCACAAACCTGACTGGCTTCCTTCACATTCATTACCCTTTTTATATCACGCCGGTTTCAGAGACTCTTGACACCACCCTCGGATAATATCCGATTGATCTGATCGTGGAATGTCAACCGTGGTCTCCCCGGGTACCTACATTTATCCACATTCGCATTGTATATCTGCTTTGTCAATATTTCTTTGTCAACGATTTTAGTGGCAAGAAAACTGCTATTATGAAACAGATTAGTTGATGCAGCTTAGAATAGTTAGGATTAGTATACAAAATGCATCCCCGTGTTGGTCCGGGCTTCTTTGCAGAATAGACCACCGACCTTTCTGGGCCAGGCAGTTCGTAACAGGCGAGCATAAGCTTACCGTCACTAACACCGTGACTAGGTGGTAGAGTTTCGCAGCGGCTTGCCCGGATTCGTACCACCGCCTTACCTATTCCTGCTGCCATAACGTTAGCGCTTGCCGTTGACGTGTTCTGGTTCGAAGAATAAGGTAGTCGGTAAACTTAAATTTTGCTTAAGGCCAAACATCCCGACCTGCGACATTATCACCTTTGGTGTATCTAGGCGGCGTGAATTACTTACCATGAGAAAATCTGTCTGCTTGTTTGCCTTCCGATATCATAAAAAAATAAAAATAGAAAAATCCTCTATTATGGTACATTGCGGATTTTTTTTTAGAAAGAAAACATCCTTTATTTATTTTGCGGCCTGGATATAAGGTCTACTATACAAGTCTACAAGATACCCGATTCTCCGGTCCGGGACATGACAGAGCCGTTACAGCGGCCGATAAAGTTATTGCGCTGGTTCCCTATCCGGCCAAGTTGCTGCAAAGTACTCTCCCACCAGTGGTCTTGTTGGTACTGACCTATATTTAAGCCAGTGCTCGTCTCTTACGACCTGTTGGGCAGAGAGTGTAATATTATTTACTTACATACTGTTTTGATAGCTGCCAGCTGGCCTTTGTAGTTTTAAAAAGAAATATTCTTTTTTTTTATGATATTGGAAGGCAAATAAAACGCAGACGGATTTCCTGATGGTAAGAAATTCACGCCGCCTAGAGACACCAAAGGTGGTAATGGTGCGTTGCCAACCTGGGGTCAGGATGTTAGGCCTCGAGCAAAAGTAAGTTTACCGGCTACCTTACCCTCCGAACCGGAACACGTCATGACGTTATGGTGGCCGGAATAGGTATTGCATATTACAAAATTTAATGTTATAAATATAGAACCGAAAAGGATTTTATTTTGATTCTGCTTGAGATCCTGCTACAATCCATGGACAGTTTGTACAATCCACAGCTACAGTCTGAATCTGTGACAGTCTGCTTCTATTCTTAACGATCTGCCACGTTCTGCTTCAGAGTATGGTCAAAATTCTAATTAGATAAGTCGACGAAAAAAAAAACTGTAACGTCGGGATGGCTCAGCTACCATCCACCACTATGTTAACAGAAAACGAAACAAACCAACAGACATATAAGGAACCCTGTTGGTATAAAAAATTAAAGAAAAATAAATATAAACAAAATAACACCATATGATAACATAACTAGCGTTTTTGCCGGATTAAAAAAAAGGGGCGTGGGATGCGGTGGTCTCGTCGTTGGAACACGAAGGACTGTAGGCTTCCGCGGTTGGGCTAGCGTGACCCTTTGGTTTTTCTAGCTACAAACTATAAAGGCCTGCTGTCAAAATAGTTTGTGGTAGAAAATAATACTACAAGAGGCAGATGATTTATTCTACTCAGCAGTACCCCGTACCAACACGGGGAAAACGTTTTGCTGAACATAAATAAATAAATAATAAAAAAATATCCCTGGACAAATCACACGAATTGAATCTAACCCCAAAGTAAGCAGATTATATGCTTGTGTTATGGGTGTTAGTCAAGGATTCTAATAAATAGAAATACTTAAATAGATACCAGAATATATTTAATAGACACCCAGACCCGGAAATGCAGACATCTAAATGTTCATCTCACAAATGCCTGCCCCCGACGGGAATCGAACCCGAGCCTCGCGTTTGGTCGATTAAGCGTGTAGGTTAGCCACTTGACCAATGAGGCGGTCAAACATGAATTTACGAGTATAATTAAATTAGTAAAATGTTAGGTTAGTGCCAGCAGCATTGTTGTATAAATCTGTATAAACTTTTATTGATTATGGTCGGATTAAGTTGGGTAAAGTTGATGACGTAATCTACTTATAATCCGGCCCTACTCAAACTAGCTTTAAACTGTAGCCTTCATTTCACTAATATTTACGTAATATATTAATTCTAATAACGTAGCTAATACATATATCAATTTCACTGTTTTTTTTATTCATATTGCGTGTGTATATGGCTGGTTATTTATATGATATTTTTCAGGTCGGCGCATGGTAAAACTTCCAAATTTTCATATTCTTAAATGAAAAAAAAATTGTAAATAGCCTACCGGTTTATTACTGTAGATGTATTTAGTTTCGCTTATAAAATAATATATTTTAAGTGATACGTAAAACAGTACGAGTGTTTCTTCATTAAAAATATCAATCGCTGATTATTTGTGGTTTAACGCAAAATCGTAAAAAAAATGTGACTGCATTTTTTTTAAGTTTTTAATTAATTGCGCAGCACGTAAAAGTTACAAATTTTAATCACGATTTTATTAAAACTATTAATTTTAGTTTCTAAAACTGTTTGATATGTTTGACAGAGTATAACTTAAAATATAAGTTTATCTTTTACAAAAAGTATTAAGAGTATGTCCAGAGATTGTTTACGATTGAAAAAAGAATAGTCATAATTTCATAGGAAGCATCAATTTCAAAAGATAGCAAAATATTTAATCTCCATCTTTGGTAAAAGTAGCGACTTGCCGAGGTTCGGTATTTACACTCTACTTTAACAGCCATGAATCCAAGATTTTTTAGTTATATACCTATTGTGTTATTATCGGTGTGGTCAAGCGGTTTAGGCGTTGGACTTGGCTGCATGAAGTCCCGGGTTCGATTCAAGGGTCGGGCAACAAAAAAATTTGATTTCACAATTTTCTAATAAAGAAAAATGTTGCTAGACATTACATTGGATGTGTGCGCGGTTGGCGATAGGCTTGCCACCTATCACATTGTGGGACTTAGTGTCTTCGTGGGTAAAACAAGTAAATAAGTAACTTTACACTAGCGTTCGCATTATTTAGAAGTCGGTATAGGGTTCTGCTGTTCTGCGTTAACAAACAGTCCCGTATTCAATAAACATTGAAGTCATAATTTAAGTTTTAAGCATATACTAGGTAGTTATTTCACTATAAGTTTTACTCTAAGGGACATGTTGTCTTTGCCGAAAGCTTTGTCTCAGGATTATTAAGGTCAAGACCTTACAGAACTCACAAAATTTAATGCTACCCTACATATCTTTACACAATCCTAGTAATTATTCAGTTTACGTTTAATTTATTATTTTGTACTAGCTGCGCCCCGCGGTTTCACCCGCGTAAGTCCCAATCCCGCGGGAACTCCGGGATAAAAAGTAGCCTATATGTTATTCTGGGTCTTCAGCTACCTACACACCAAATTTCATCGTAATCGGCTTTGTAGTTTTAGCGTGAAATAGTAACAAACATCCATACATCCATACATACAAACTTTCGCATTTACAATATTAATAGGATGAGAACTGAAATAAAATCTAAAAAGAAACTGAGGAAGATACAGATAAGTACATTAAAGAGATTTATAAAAATAGGTATGGACGATTAAAACTAAACAACAGAACATATTATGAGCACTCACATTTTTTTATTTGTATATCTATTTAACGACCATTATCGACGGCGTTATTGTTATTATTATTATGTAATTAGCTGCCACGAGGAACGCAAGTTTTCAAAGTCGGTTAGTTGTCAAATAAGACTCTTCTTACGTGTAGATGGGCTTCTGTTTTCAAACAGCTGTTTTTTTGTTTATTGCCTGTGTTTCTACAGTAATAATGTATGATTGTTTTAGGTTATTCTGTTACATTTAACTAAATTTAGGGCTAAATGCAAGCACGGTAATGTAACATAGGTCCCTGTTTTTGAATTAGATAACTAGGTATGGCGGTGCTGTGCGTCAAGGTCGTCAACATGCGATAGGGCTTATTACTCGAGGTTTCTTACTTGAGGTATCTTTATATTTATAATTCTTCTGTGAGTGTGTATGTCACTGAACTCCTTCTAGACGGCTGGACCGATGTTGATGAAAGTTTTTGTGCATGTTCAAGGGAATTCGAGAATGGTTAAGATTCACAATTTGGTCTCTTGGAAAACGTTTTTTTAATTAATTTTTTATTAATAAGTCGTTGTTGATTTTGGAATGTTTCACATCGGATCCGACAGACTGTGCTACTGTCGAAGCATTAATGTCAAGCGATACGAAGTTTGCTGGGTCAGCTAGTATTATTTAAAAAATAATGCCACTTTTCGTTGTAATTTTATAACTTAAGAACGGGCTCACCTAACCGAAACAAATGTTCAGGCTTTGTTTGGACTATTTAGTAGATGGTTTATGTGAAGTTTGCATAAAATCGTTCGAGCGGTTCTTCGTCTATGACATTTTTAATAACAAATGAATTCAATAAAATGATCCGCCATTTTGTTAATGGGAATTTTTCAGTCAAATCGAAACTTTTTTCATATAGGGATTGTACCGTCATATTAAAACTTTTTTCAATTGATTTTTTTTTGTCGTGTTATGATATTCATACGGTCATGTATGTAGCAATCGTATCGGGCCGCTTGTAATTATATATTTTGTATTGTTACATATATTTACATAATTGAATTGAGTTATTTACCTGCGACTGTTCCTGGGCCTAATTTAATAATGAACTGAATTATTTAATATGTTGATTTATTTAATGTGTCCGAAGTAGGATTTGATTTCATGAGGCCCTGGGTTTGAAACCCGGTTGGGCAACAAAAAGAAATTGTGTATTTTAAATTTTTTGGCGATAAGCTTGCCATTTATCACATTGTGCGACTTAGTTGCTTCGACTTGTCGTGGTTGCCCTGGCAGTAGCTTCGCCTACCTCTAAGGGAATATGAAAATATGAAAACGATCACCCTAAATTACTGACACCTAAATATTTTATTTATTATTTAGTTTATTTTATTTATTTTACACTTTACTTACACTGTACACGTAATATAGAATTGACAGTGAGAAAATACAAATATAAATATTGTAAAAAAGGCGAGCTTATCTCTTACAAGAGATATCTTACAGCTAACCTAAGATAGAGAAAAACGATACAAAATAAAAAGCGATAGGTAGACTGTGTACAAGCTTAAGATTAAAGAGATAAAAAAAAACTTAATTAAAATTATAAACTATTCTACATAAATACTTACTTAATTCTAATATTAATAATAAAAAAGGTACCAAAAAAACCTAATATAAATGTTATACCTACTAATAGTTAAATTCTAACAATAAATGCTACCATTAAGGACTAGAGGAGTAAAACAGTTTTCAACGATTTTTAAATGAGGTTATGGAATTACTATTTCAAATATCAAGGGGAAGGGAGTTCCATAGCCTTATAGCATGTACTGTAAAAGAGTGGGAGTAAAAACTGGATTTGATCCCTATTACCGAAGCTGTAAGTGAAGCTAGCCATAATCGGCCCTTGTAGATAGCATATCTTCCAAAAAACTACCGTCGGTAGCAAAACGACTACTTTTATGACTGTAGAAACCGGGCATATCCTACCTGATATGTATTGTGTTTTTTTTGTTGAAATTACGTATACCTGATCATCACATTAAGCAAGAACGAATCGACTAATTCTGCTAATATTTTTTTGTTTTGTTAGTTATTGTAAAAAAATCCCTATAAAGAGAAAAACTTGAAAAATTTAAGGGAAAATAGGAAGAACAATCATTTATTTTTGCCCATACAAACTGTTAATATGTGATAAGGTTAAGCGGTATGAAGTACCTCCGGTCGGCTAGTAACTAACATAATTATATCTGTCCTACATATATAACCTCCAAGTATTAAAAGTAAAGCTTCTTTTATCATAAAATACTAAGATTATGATCACATAAACGTCCTTACCCTGCAAAAAGTTAATTGCATAAGTTGCCCATTGTTATCCGGAGATAACGAGTAGTTAGTGTGTCGGCTCGGTCTATGTAGTTCGTTCTAAGCTGCTATTCTTTGAAACTCATAGTTACAGCTTAAGATATATCTAGCTTAAGAACTCCTTCCTAGTTTTTTTTAATTTCTGTTAAACTAATTTATTTTGAGACAATAACAAATTTGTATAAGTGACATATTACCTATGATGGTCCGGGCTCCTGCGCAGAATAGACCATTTGCCTTCCTGCCAGGCATCTCGTAAAAGGCGAGCATAGGCTTACCGTCACTAACACCGTGACATCCTACTAGGTGATAGAGTTTTGCAGCGACTCGCCCGGATTGGTACCACCGCCTTACCTATTCCTGCTACCATAACGTCTAATGCTTGCCGTTGACGTGTTCCGGTTCGGAGGGTAAGGTAGCCGGTAAACTTACTTTTGCTTGAGGCCTAACATCCTGGCCTCAGGCTGGCAACACACCATTACCACATTTGGTGTCTCTAGGCGGCGTAAATTTCTTACCATCAGGAAATCCGTCTGCTTGTTTGCCTTACATTATCATAAAAAAATTATATGTTCAGACATTGGATCGCTATGCATCGGATTCAGAACCATCTATGACTGATTTACAAATACATAAATTAATCTAGATGTTTACTATTTCTGTTTTTAAATTTAATTTGTACATTTTTAATTGTTTTACTGTAATTGTGAAAAAACATTTATTGTGACTTATGGGTATTTTTGCCTGCAATAAAAACTTATTATTGTTATAACCTGTAAACACTTATGATGTTAGTGCTCCATGCTTAAGTTTAACTTTGTGACATCATTACGTTTTTGTCTTAATTAAGTTAAGTTTTAGAAACGTTAGCGGCTATCCTCCAAACTGATGACAATAGCAAGCACCAACGTTAATGTAAAAGAACAGTGTAAGGTAGTGGTACCAGTCTAGCGAGCCGTCACATGATAGTCTTACAAGTAAATAGATAACAAGTTCATTACTTAACTACATACACACATTCATACATACACACATATCTTCACGCCAAGTCTCTTACGAGGTAGGCAGAGAGTACGAGTGCCAGACCTCACGGTCCTGACAAACCTGTCTGGCATCCTTCACATTTATTACCCTTCTTATACAAACACGCCGGTTTCGGAGATTTTTAACACCACCCTCGGATAACATCCGAGTGATCTGATCGTGGAATGTCAACTTTGGTCTCTCCAGGTACCTACATCCATCCGCATTCGCATTGTGTATCTGTTTTGATATTCTTTCAGATTTAAAAATAAATCATTTATTTAAATTATGAAATATCTTTTTTTACCAGTGTACCCTACGAAGAACTACGTCAACGCTACCTTCAGTTCTCCGTGTATGACTTCGACCGCTTCAGTAGACATGATCTGATCGGCCACGTCGTTTTGAAGGGGCTGCTGGAATCAGCGGACTTGCAACAGGAAATCGGATACACGATGAACATTTTGGCACCACCCCAGGTGAGTCCTAAGTTGTACCAGCATTGGTATTTACTTTACTTGAAAAGTCAACAGACAGATTTTATGTATAGAACATTAAAATATTACGCCGCTTCTCTCTCCTCTACGCCTCTTTCACCAAATCGATAGGAAGGCTGCGTTTAGACGACACGCGCACGCCAAGCGCACGCCACGCTCGCCATCACCCGCGTCGAACATGCTTTGACTTTTTTTCGACTTAATTTGAGCCCTATTGTTACACCAATATTCTCAAATTGCATTAACCAA
>NJDD01005804.1:49422-60364 GCA_002245505.1 Calephelis nemesis
TGCGAAACTCTATCACTTAGTGAGATGTCACGGTGTGAGAGACGGTGAGCTTATGCTCGCCTTTACGAGCTGCCTGACAGGAAGGCAGAGATTCTGCAGAGAAGCCCAAACCAACACTGGGAACCGCTAGGAGTAAATTAATGGTGTTAGTTAAATATTGTATAGAAAAATTTAGTTATTTCATCAAAATTCTTTCTAAATTTAAAAACTCCTTTTCACCACTATCTAAATGACTTCTCGAGTTTCTACCACTAATGATAGTCTTTGTTCATTGTTCATAAATGTCTGGATTGAGTATGTAAATTTTGCATAAAACGTAACAAAGTTAAACAAACGCTTGTTGGTCAATAGGCTAGCGTCCAGCCTAGCTACAGTCACCAACTGTTACTGGTTTCAGTATTTCAATGTACTAGAATCGTTGACTAACTCCCATAACCCGAGCACATAATTTGCTCACTTTGGGGTAAATAAAAAAAGAGTAAGAATCTTTGACTAACACCCATAACACAAGAATAGGTATAACTTGTTTATTTTGCGAATAGATTCAATTTATGCAATTTGCTCAGGGTTATTTATTTTAAAAAAAAGGTTGTCAATATCTTGACAAATGTAAAAATAATAGAAATTAATAAAGTTGGTATGTAAAATTAAAACAATATTAATATATTAGCGGAGGTTGCGTCATGTTTTCGTAGTGTTGCTAAATATAGAAAAGAGTTAGGTCCATTTTAATAAAATTAATTTCTTCTCTTTTTATACGGACTGTATGGGTGTTGCTCAATGTGTATATATAGAAATTTCTAATAGATGAATTAAATTTAATAAACACCTAGAGTCCATACACAGAAATACAGGCAATTAACTATACTTGCGCAACATTGCGAATCGAATGTTTAATTTTGTTATTAAACATTCAGTTGCATAGCAACGAATGGCAGGAAGATATTAGCAACATTTTTCCAACATATACAAAAATCATAACGATTGATATTCGCATAAGAAAGCACTAATTATGTTTCAAAGTAACAAAGTCTGTAATATCGTAGTCTTTAGCCCTGACACAAATAAATCGCCACGTTTCGTTATTGCATTTTATCCTAGCATTTTGTTGAAAAATTGACATAATTACTACCTATATTAAGTTCTGTTTAAATACAAGCAAATGTAATGGCAACCAAATCAAAAGCACGATGCAATAATTTAGTATTTAATTAAGACTAAAAATCATCAACAGTTTGTCTTAGGCTTATAACTTGATTTTGATTTGTCAGGTACAGGCAACATAAGCCTTTTTAAAATAGGAGCAGAAAAAAAATATGATCAGGCGGCTAGTTTCAAACGTAGCCAAAAACCCATTCAAATATGAAAAATTACTATATTTAGCAATGTAGTTAAAAAGGCCAACCTTTTTAAACTACATTGAACCTTCAACGTACCTTTAGGTTATTAACCTTCAAGAAAAGAGCGTACTTATTCCTTAAAGGTCGGCAACGCATCTGTGATACTCCTGGTGCTGCGGATGTCCGTGAGCGGAGGTGATCACTTTTCATCAGGTGACCCACTTGCTCGTTTGCCTTCTCTCTAGGCGATAAAGTCTTCAATACCTGGATTTTGTCGATGGCGGCTCAGCATTAGATTTCGGAAGTAAAATATATTTTTCCTTTCTCTATTAATAAAATAATGAAATTAAGCTAGAGATTTCTGTATAATATGCAATTATTGTAATAGTTCTTAAATTTCCAACTAAAAAGGAAAAAGGTCAAATTATGGAATGATTATATAATTTTCAATTAACCAATTATGATAACCCTAATTAAGGTTTGTTTACAAACACTCGCTTCGAAGTTTGGGCTAGAGCATAGATTTTAATTAAATAATTGCACTCGTTGGGAATTGATCCCGAGCACTGCGGTTAATGGCATCATGCGTGTGCCGTGTACACAAATCCATCAATCAATGAGGCATGTACGGATCCTATCAAAGACTTAAAGTTCATGAAGGGCTCTCAAAACTTAACAAGGACGAATGCTAATCGGCCTAGACAGACCCCTGCTTAAGGGGGGCGGCTCCATGGCTTCAATGACTTCTAACCCTTGAATCCGCCCTTACAGTGAGGAAAAAAACTTGTGAATTTTAAAAAATAACACTCTGGACAGTGAGTGCCCCTACACACCTTAATGTATACGGGCTTACTTATTTTCGTATGTGACAGAACAGCGAACTCTGTGTGTGGTTCTGGGCATCTTAGATGTTAACATCTCTGTTCTGTGGCCGAGATGTTAGTTCTGTCGTGCCGGTAAGTCTACCGGCCACTACTCTCCGGACCGAAACCTCACAGCGCAAAATACTTATTGGCGACGGCAATAGGTAAGGCGGTAGATACATACCTGGTCAAGTTTCTACACACACACACTCTACCACTAGAAGTCTTATTGGTAATGGCCGATTTAGCCTATATTTGCCTATTAAGAGCTGGCAGGCTGGAAGGCAGATGGTTTATTCTACTGTGGGGAGCTGGACCAACGCAGAGAAAACTTGGTATCTATAACTGAAACAATCCGCCATGGAGAGCGTAAATGGAAACAAAATGCAATTGTCATCTATAAAGATAAGGGTACCTACTCTTTTGTGCTATGCCTCATTCGCAAATTGTTCTAATTAGATTTCTCAATCATTTCTGAACCGATTTTGAAAATTCTTATTTGAAAGAACGTACCATCGAGATGGTCACCAAACCCCCTTTTTCAAGACGTTTAATGATAGGTATTCATTTTTCGAGATTAATGATGCTGTACGATTTTTATTACAGTATCTAAGTACCAAGTGAAAAAATCCTTTTTTAAAAACCAACATGAGCTGAGAGTTACAAAAAGCAAGAGCGGGACCAGTTTTTCAAACGGTGAATGCCAAAGCGACCCCATCTCGCTCCTAGGCGGCGTGAAGGTCATCGTTTGGTTTTTTGTCGGTTCGAGTCCGACATAACCTGTTGCTCTCTCCGGAGAGCGGTGGGTATCCAGGGGGTTTTTCCAAACGTAAAAAAAGGCTAGATCCCTATTCCCTACCCGGGCAAGTTGATGCATAGCACTACTACCAGTATTCTAGATATAAATGACCCATTTAAATCTAACTCGCCTCCTACCAGCTAAGGGGCAAGTGGTCCATTCTTTAAAGGGGACCCGGACCAACACGAGCAAACTGCGACCCAGTCTTAGATAGATCGATTGTGATTTTCGTCATTTGTTCTGCAAGATCAACGCTCTCTAGAAACTGCGGAGCTTTTTGAATATATGAGGTACCTACCTAATTATCTGGCACTGACATCCTAAGACTTGCATTTGTAACTGTTTTATTCAACCGGCATATGAAAGTAAGTACTTGCGCTATAGCGGCAGCATGGTAATTACCGTGGCGACAGTAACATTCGGCGCAAAACTACCGCCATGGGAACATGGTCACGGCACGGTATAGGTCAAAGCTTTTAAATATCATTGGTACAGGCTACATGGCTACATTCATACATAGAACGTAGTGATTATGTTCTCTTTGGAAAGGCTACTAGCATACTACACTTGGCATAGGAGTAGTTGACTTATGTATATATTTAATCTTCAAAAGGTACCTTTGTCAGGAAATAATTTCGTTATTTATCAAATTGCGGTCATTAAATGTTTCTATATAAAAAAATAACTTACGTATACTTCAGTTACGATAATGGCGACTCTGAGTAATCATTTCGTCTCATCTTCTGACGGATTTAATTAAGTCATTAAGTGCGTACAATTCTACGCCCCTCACCAGAACACGACTATGTTGACTATTGATATTATGGTCAGAGGAAGAGTAAAGTAAGGAATTAGTTTTGGGTGTGTGACTTAATTTCAATAGAATAGAACAATCTTTCAGTATTGTTTATTAGGTAAGTACCTACCTACTGCTAACACTGGCAGCCTTTACGATAGTATGGTGACGTCACTACCACAGCAAATGTTATTTTACAGAAAATTGCTGGTCAGACATAAATATGAATATCCTGTAGATAAGAAATACCACCACGAGACACCAAAACTTGTAATGGTGCTCAGCATTTGAGTATAAATACTGAAAGTGCTTAGAAATTCTATTTTCATTGGTTTGTCCTTTTAAAACACTGGTGAAGCCATAAATCCACAGTTGATTTTAAAAAAAGCTTATTTTATTAATATTAAATTAATTCAATTTTAAGCTGCAACATTGAAATTTCTGTCTAATGTCTACTGACAGTGTTAATCACTGTCAACTGTCAAAGTCAAATTAATCAAAGAAAACCCAAAACAAATCTGAAGTAAGCAGTTTTATCTGTTTTGGAAATGTTTTGTGGAGTGTAGAATGATATTTATTAAATTTAAAATGTTCTAAATCTTAGAATCATTACTTAAAAGTAATAGTGGTACTACTTTTATGTTATAAAACGTGCACAATAATGTAAACAAGTTGAGTTCTGTCACTGGTACCCAATGTGTTACATTTTAGTTCTAGCCTCGGTGAAGGCATAACGCCTACCTAGTGATTTATCATGAAAACAGTGATATCGAAGTCGTATCACTAAGATAATCAAAAGACAATAATAAAATAAAATCGAAACGATGTAGCGGTTTTACTTCCTAATCTATTTGTATTAGAAAGACTAAAATAGACTTAAGAAGTGAGTGCTCAAGTAGAATATAAATGTGAAAATGAGACATGCAACCGTTCGAAATGCAAAAAAGTGTTTCAGTGGAAGTAAATAGTGATTTCGTCCTTTTTCTGCCAAGTGGTGCATATGAAATAAGAAAAATGGAGTCAAGATCCAGGCTGCGAAAAGTGATTTTGTTCTGCCTACTGCTGTCACTCTTCGGAATGGTAGCATTTGGATATTTTTGTCCTGAGCAGGTTGGTACAATTTTACTTACATAATACTTTCTCGTGATAGAGCAACAGGGTTATCTGTAAGTGGAAAGATCCAAGTGACGGTTCCTATGTGTAATACTGCCTTGCTCCTATCATACACATAACTTTAGTTATACAAACAAGTTAAATATAATCTTAATATCACAGCAATTATACTATCTGAACAAATGTACCTATACAAGCAGACTAAATTCAAGTTTATAATTTTTTAGTTTTAGTATATGTATTTGTATATGTATTTATATGTATTTTTTGCTGGTCCTCCTGAAAATGTTCTCTCTTAACTATGAATATTGAATTCAAATTGCACATCTTAGAATTATATAAAATTCACATTCTTGTTTTTTTTCACAATGTTCCACTAACCTTTATTTTTAAGGTTCTTACAATGATTAGCAAAACAAAAAAAGAAATAGTGAATTGTCCATCTATCCACACTTGTCAAAAAGAATTAGAGATTATTTTTTTTATATTTTGATTTGTTTGCTAATAATAAACCCCAACTACTGCAAAATTGTTACCATTAGAAAGTTACATTTGTTAAAATTATTCTAGCAATATTAAAATCAGTTCCAAGAAGTACACTGACATGCAATCTTTGCCATGTGCATGCTAAGTTGTAGGTGACTTTTATTGCAAATAATACAGATCTGAGTAAATAACTTAATAGTTTCATGTGATTGGAACTTAAACTTCTAACTTTAGAAACACGCAGCCTTATCTGCTTCCATACTTAGCATTATTTTTTAAATTTGTTTAACAATTAAAAATACAAGTAAAGATTAGTTAAAATAGCATTTAAAAACCAAAGATTTGTGAAAAGTTCTAATTTCTCAAAGCTATGTAAGTCTTTTTTTAAAAAAAATTAAGTAATTAATAATAACTTATAAGATAGGTAAAAAATTTAGTAAATATAGATAGGTAAAATAATAATAAAAATAGATAGGTAAAAAATTTAAGTAAAATTTTAGAAGCACAAGTTGCTTCTAAAATTTTACTTATAAAATACTTTTTCAATGGCACGCAATAAATGCATCTTTATGAATAATGTACATTTTACAAAGTGATACTGTCAGTAGCAGAATAACTAGTAAAAAATTAATTCACAACATGCACATGGTAAGGGATGATTGGTGACAAGTTCACTCTCTACTTGATAAATAAAAATATCTTAAGTGGCTATTTATCTCTGGGTATTTTCTTATATGGATGATGTAAGTTCACCTTACTGAACTCTCGTGCCAGAGACCATGCACTTTGAAATGAAATTAATAACAAATAATTTATCAAGTTATTGCATTATTTATAACATTGTCGACTGTAACAAAAAACATTAGAAGGAAAAAAAGAACATTTACTGATTAGAACATCATTGTTGTTATATCGGACTTTATAAAATTTTTAACATTAAAGAAGATAGCATTTTTAAATTAATTTAAAAACACTGCTATGGATACATTTAATCTCCTGTATGTTTAAGCAACATTATTTTCTTACCATATAATACTACCACAAAATCTAGCTTGCTTGTTTTCAATTCCTTAAAAAACATTGGGCTAGCTGTTTTACTTAGATTAACCTGTGGCAGATCTAATAAGTTTATTTATAGGTACTAAAAAGTTAGTGAGGTAATTTGTACTAATAAAATAAAATAAAAAATGCTTATAATGGTTCTGTACAAAGTAGATTTATAGTTAGAATCTATACTCACAAATGAGCAAATCTTTTGCCCTCTTTTATGTAGTTACAATTGTTATTTATGGCTTTACGAAGTTTATTTTGTAACTTATTCAATATTTTGCAAGTAAAAGCAGGTTGTAAATTGTTTATTTAAACAGTTTATTGGTTGCTTTACAAGTAATTTGCATTAATTATATTCAATAATTACAACAATTGTGGCCAGTAAGTACTTATTTCTGAGTAAATATTCATGTAATGTAAAACATGTAAATGGTTTTATATCATTAGCTACACTATTAGAGATAAAATTTTCTGTAGAATTTCCTTTGACAACAAATATATTTTTGTGTATTTTCTTTTGAAAATAAAAAAGCAGATTTCCTTTTATTTAAATATCAAATTGTTGCTTGCACCTATATTACAAACAAAAGGCTTAGATGTTAAGGTTAAAACATAACAGTGACTAGCACTGATGTAAAGTGGCAGGAAAAAGCTACATATGTAACAATCCCTTCTAGTAACCATAAAATTTGATCACCTAGAATATTGAATTTATTAGATTATGAAAAATAGAACATAGTTTAAACAAAATCACAAAAAAATATATTTAATAGCACTCATATACTTTCAATGGCAACTGCAAAAAATTGCAACACGTAACCTTTTAATTGGGAGAGTAAGATTTATTTTGGTTTGCAATCCCATAAATTGAGTTGTTGTAGTTTTAAATGACTTTTAGTCCTCGAAAACGAAATGTTTTCTTCAATTTAAAAGTTTCTTAAGTTTGATTTTGAGGAGTATAATTTTTCTTTATCATACTTTGACGTTTTATTAACACATTGCTATTTAAGTATAAGACAAATGAAGAGGGAGACACTTATTAACTTTTTTTATCTTTGTTTTTTATTGATAATATAAAGGTATAATATCTGGATGGCCGAGCTTTGCTTGGTATTTTTTTTTAATTGATTCCCAGCCAGATCGATTTGTCACCCCCGAAACCCCCTACATACTAAATTTCATGAAAATCGTTGGAGCCGATTCCAAGATTCCAATTATATATATACAAGAATTGCTCATTTAAAGGTATAAGATTTTATGGTGTTGTTATGCTGCTATTTTTTGCCAGTGCAAAATTTTTTTTCCTTTTTTAATTAATTATCATTTACTATCATCCATTAATACAATTTAGTATCAATATATACCTAAGTTTTTGTTTTAAATAGATTGTGTTCAGTTTGTTAGCAAAACCAAGAGTAGGTATGATTTTGTATCACCAAATGATGCTGTCTTCTACCAAAACTCTTGCTTTGGTATCACTCTGATTTTAGCAGTGTCCTTTATTTTTAAAGTTTAATACCTTTGTATAATATAATTATGAAAGATAAAAATATCTTATTCCTAATAATACAAGTATTCCTCAGATAGGCAGATATAAAACCATGGTGTCCCTAATTAGATGAAGATTCTTAGTTCCACAATGTGGTAGGTGGCCAATCTATAGCCAACATGACACTTATCTAATTATCTCCTTGTATTTAATTGTTTCTTTCTATTCATAATACAATATCAAAACAAATAATTAAAACCATTCTGAACAATGGCATCCCACAGTTGACACATTTCTCATTTTTTTATTGCCATATAATTAAAGAACACTGGAGCTATTAAGACAGATCTAACAATAGGTATCAATTATATAAATCTTTCATACATACATACATATCTTCACGCCACGTCCCTTACGAGGTAGGTAGAGAGTATTAATGTTTAATTAATAAATCTTTTCTGTGGTCTAATGGTTCAGTGTTTCAATGGCATCCCACAGTTGACACATTTCTCATTTTTTTATTGCCATATAATTATTAAAGAACACTTTAGCTATTAAGACAGATCTAACAACTGGTATCAATTATATAAATCTTTCATACTTACATACATACCTTCACGCCACGTCCCTTACATGGTAGGTAAAGAGTATTAATCTTTAATTAATAAATCTCTTCTGTGGTGTAGTGGTCTAGTGTTGTTGATTACACGTGCTCCGGGGTTCGATTCCCGGGTTAGGCGACACAGATATCTGTTTTTTCAATGTTCTAATTAAAACAATGTCGCTAGATATTTAATAAGTGCTCTATTGCCGATAGTTAGGTCACCTTCCGCGTTATGGGATCTGTCTGATTCTACACCTGCCTATCTCTTCGAGAATACGGGCCGAGCGTAAATGTATTTCTTTTAATAGCAAATAAAACTAATCAACACTACTAACTTAATTTATTACGTTACACATGGAATTATGTATTCCATGTGTAACGTAATAAACTAACTAAGCTAACGCTTGTTAGTAACTGGGTTCATTCCATCATAGACAGTGTTCGCCATTGTCATCACGAGGACTGACCGGTAGTAACTAGTGACATCACAGAAGTAGTACGCAAGGTATATAACACTAGCAGTTTCACGCAGCTTCGCCTGTGTAACTTGGCTTCTACTGCATCTATTTTAATGAAACAAAGCCTAAGTATGTCACTCAAGGATAATGTAGCATTCTAAAGGTGTAAGAATTTTTGAAATCGGTTCAATAGTTTCGGAGCCTATTCATTTCAAACAAACAAACAAAGAATCAAACCTTTCCTCTTTATAATATTAGTATAGATCTCCGGTCTTATAAACTAGTACCAAATTCTAGTTCTATGCTTTCGTGTCTTATTTGTCAAGTTTCTGTTTTTGGCCAATTTCCCGAATAAACTGGAGTGTTACTTTAACTGGCAATAATTCAAGGTTCGCTGTGAGTTAGACTTAAGACGGATCCGTTTCCCGTTTCAATATTGCCTTTAATAATTGCCTTCCGGGCTTTCCGTGCGTCGCAATACCAGAGTGCACGACATTTAAATTCAACGCTTAATCCATGAAAATTTTGCTAATATTATTTAGTACTAGCTGTGTATCCGTATGTAGATACGATTTTCGTACAAATTTTCTTTTCCTATCATAGTCCTGTGGAGGTTGATTTTTGAAAGAAAAATAGCTTATGTTTAATTCCGTGCACATAAAAAATGGATAAGCAGTGTAACTGTGCAACAGCAACTGCAGGCAGACAGACTCTCGCATTCATAATGTTAGTATGTATACATACATACATATCTTCACGCCAAGTCCCTTACGGTATAGGCAGAGAGTTTCGAGTGCCAGACCTCACGATCCTGATAAACCTGTCTTGCTTCCTTCACATTCATTACCCTTTTCATACAAACACGCCGGTTTCGGAGACTCTTGACACCACCTTCGGATAATATCTGATTGATCTGATCGTGAAATGTCAGCCTATGTCTCCCCGGGTACCTACATCCATCTACTTTCGCATTGTATATCTGCTTTGTCAATCTTTCATCTGTCATTCTTTCCACATGACCAAACCAGCGGAGCATGCCCTTTCGCATTTTAACACCAACACTTTCTTTCAATCCCACTCTTTTTCGGATCTCACTGTTACGAATGCGGTCAGCAAGCGTTACACCACAGATTTTCCGTAGTGCTCTCATTTCGACCGCATTTATCCTACTTTCATAATCTTTCTGACATACCCAACTCTCGCTTCCGTACAATAACGTTGGAATAAGCACAGAATTATGCAAAGCGAGTCTAGCTTTTTGCTCCATTCACACTATTCCCTGCACTCACTCTCCTCTCTACATCCGCGATGTACCTTCCATCGCTGCTAAAAGCACATCCAAGATATACAATTTCATTCACTTGTTTCAGCACTACACCATCAACCAAAACTCTTACATCCGTTCTGGCTACGACTCTTTCAAATACCATTATTTTGGTTTTCATCGCATTCAAATATAAGTATAAGTATAGTAGGTATGTATAAATATTTGTTTAGGTTGGTCCGGGTGCCTTTGCAGAGTAGACCATCTGCCTTTCTGCCAGGCAGCTCGTGAAAATTTTACTATGTGGTAGAGTTTCGCAGCGACTCGCCCGGATTGGTACCACCGCCCTACCTATTCCTGCCGCCATAACGTCCATTGCTTGCCGTTGACGTGTTCCGGTTTGGAAGGTAAGGTGGCCAGTAAACTTATTTTTGCTCGAGATTAAACATCCCGACCTCAGGTTGGCAACGCACCATTACCACCGTTGGTGTCTCTAGGCGGCGTGAATTTCTTAACATGAAGAAATCCGTCTTCTTGTTTGTCTTCCGATATTATAAAAAAATGTTTAAACCGGATCTTTAGCTAAATTCACATAAAAAAATAATAAATATTATAGAAATATAAATTGAGATATTTTTTGCAGTTTGACTGCGTTTATGTTTTGAAATTTCTTGATTGTT
>NJDD01005806.1:0-10397 GCA_002245505.1 Calephelis nemesis
AGTAGCCACGCTTTTCGCGGGCTTTTTCTGCTGATGCGCACGCCACAATGGCGAGTACAACTACCTGCAATAAAAATAATACGATACTTTTAGGTTACTGCCAACTCAACTAAATGAAAAAAAATATATTTCGAGAGTTTTGCCGATGTGATTTGTCTATAAAAAAACAAAACATTTGCAGAATAACTTAATTAAGCGTTAACACATTTAGATAAGATACGAATACACTAGCTTGGATATCTTCAGTGGTTCCCTACCTTCTATCAAAGGCAGTTTTAAAAATCTGTTTTTTAGATGATATTAACATTTTATTTAGGATTAAGAACGGTAGCAAACTAAACCAGTCGCCGCTTAGATTATTGGTATATGTATTTAATTTTTTGTTATCCATTTATTTATTGATTTTTATGGCGTCCGTATAAATAAGGTAAACGTGTCGTTGACATCTTCGGTGTCTATAATTATAAGTAATATGTTATAAATAATATAGAATGATTATGTTATCGATAAAAATCATGGATACATAATTAGAGCTTCGTACGGTTGGCACTAGATCTTTATCTTAGGCCACGCCTCCATCAAGGCAAACTGCATTGAACAGTCAAAGAAAATAATATAATTAATAATTAGAACACGCGAGTAAACAAACTACCAACCATAAATTATATATAGTAACTGGATGACCGAGCTTTGCTCGGTTTTTTTTCTTATAAATTGTGTTTATTGGAAATTATATTTAAGTACGATAATTTAAAAAGTCTAACCTCAAAGCAAACAATCATTGACTTCGTTACTTAACAACGGACTTCGTTACTTAACAACAACAATAAAACACGAATATGACATTTTCTAAAAATGATTCCTAGCTAGATCGATTTATCGCGAAACCCCCTATATACTAAATTTCATGAAAATCGTTGGAGCCGATTCCGAGATTCCAATTATATAATATATACAAGAATTGCTCGTTTAAAGGTAAGTATAAGATTTATGTTGCCCCGCTATAATCCATTTATTTAGCATGCTGTGTTTACATCTAGAAGAGGTCAGCTTAGACAATGTTTATTTCATAAGGATTAATTTAATATGTAGTATAAAAGTTGTAATAAACAAAAAAAGATAACAAAACCTAGTAAGAACGTTCGGATCAAAATAGGTTAGTACTCCGTACCCTTCCATAGTAACACAATTAAACAATCTGTAATTTAGAGATAGTTCACAAATAATTTAAGTGCATGAAACCGACTCCAACCATTCCCGTTTTTATGATCCTTTTACTAGAAAATAGCTAGTGATTCTGAGACGGTCTCATTGTAGTAGTTTTGAGTTATTATCATCAGTCGGAGGAGGTCCACTGCTGGACATAGGCCTCCATAATTTTGAGTTATAATAGTGCATAAATTTTCGTCTATGTTAAAGAAATCTAAGGATATCAGACTACGATGTTGATAAAATTTATATGGACCATTTCGACGTTACCAACTATTTATATTTTATAATAGCCTCAGTGGTTTAGCGGTCCGGTGTCGGACTTGACTTCTTGAGGTCCCAGGTCCGATTCCCGAGTCCCAAAACAAAAAAAAATTGAAAATGTATATTTTCAATTTTCTAATAAAAAATAATGTTCCGGGTAACATACACACTAAAAACTACATACTAAAAAATAAATATTTCTCACACATAACATCCATTACATTAATATTATCGCCTCTGTGGTCTAGCGGTCCGGGTGTTGGACTTGACTGCATGAGGTCTCAGGCTCGAATTCCGGGTCGGCCAACAACAAAATTGGATTTTTCCAATTTTCTAATAATAAAAATGTTGGTCGGGATTGGATATGTGCCCGGTTGACCATGCCACCTATCACATTGTGTCTTCGGCTAATCGTGGGTGCCCTGGTTGTGCCTCTGCCTACCCTTTCGGGGATATAGGTGTAAACACACTTTTTGTATTAGGTGCCACTTCCCGATTTCTTTAATAAAAAAATCGCTAATGCTTCTGAGACGGTCCTACGGTAGTAGTTATGAGTTATACTTAACAATGCACACATTTTTAACTATGTTGACGAAATTAAAGGACCAGGATATTGACAAAACTTGTATGGACAATTTTGAAATCATCACCTACTTTTCTAAAAAGGACCACTTAAATCGGTACATTAGGCAAGTAATCGCGTAACAAACTCGAAAAAAAAGTAAAGAAACATACAGGCAAATTGAGGTCCTCCTAGTATTTTAGAGTCGGTTAAAAATTATGGGAATGAATAACTCGAATGCTGCAGAGTATTTAATAATATATTGTTTTTAATTATGCGGACCATATTTGAATTGAATATAATATAATTGAATTGTCATATCCTGAAACGAAGAGTCTAAATAAAAAAAACAAATTTCAAATCAAAATCTAAAAAGTCATAGATTTATACTATATACATAAAGCTTATTATGTATAAATTGTATTAATAGTGTGGTGGATCAGAACCATCGACTGCATTACTTGTATATTTGATGTTAAATATTGTCGGAACAAAATAATAATGTACTATATACAAATATATTATATACAAAGTTTTGTGTTAAAATTAATTAGAGCAAAGTTTTAAAAATGTAACAGGAATTGATCGTTTTGTAAGACTGTTTTTCAAATTTAGAAAATCAATTCATAAGATTAATTTTATCAATGACAAAATTAACAAATATTATATTAAAACTTGATAAAAGTAGAGCAACTTACGAAATATTTCATGTTGGTGTTGGTAGGTTAGACGGCTGTTTATGTGTATAAGCGGTGCCGCTGCCACTATATATACTTAATGTAAAAATAGTTTTGCAACGTCGTCCTCGGAGTCATCCTTAACATCGTTTATAATTATTAAATAATAATATTTTAACATTGTTTTCAAGCATTTGTTATATATAGCCTTCTAAATTTGCTTTTTACCTACTTTGCAATGCAAAGGATCGATGAAAAGAAACTAATAGCATTTTAGATAGCAAATGTGTGGCTAGATTTGACCATATAGCAAGATTGCAGTTCCCAAAAAAGTGTTTCTCCTTTTGAAATTGAGGCCATGATAGAGACAGACAGGCAAACCAAAGTCTAAAAATGTGTTCTTGCTTACTTTATTCTTTTTTAGGGACAGCACAACACAAAAAGAAGGGTTTTACTTACTTTTTTGTAACTTTTTTGTACCTCTTTTAGTTGTCTGCACCATTTTTTTATTACTTTTGTGTAAAAGAAGACAGTGATAACTTAAAATTAGTCTAGTCGGTGTATTTATTATTTAGTTTATATATTATTTATGTATTGTGTATTTATTTGTGTATTACTTGTGTATTTATTTATATATTCAATATATTTCAGTATTTCTATGTATTAGAATAGTTTACTAACATCCAAAACACAAGCATATAATTTGCTTACTTTGGGGTTAGATTCCATTTTGTGACTTGTCCAGGGATGTTTTTGTTTGTTTATTTAGTTCCTATATTTCAAAAATGTATTTGTTAACAAAATTGCTCAATTCATAGAAATGTTATAATATGAAATATGATAAATGTTATTAATACCTGAAACCACGATATTTTGAATCAACTTGGCGAAATATTTAAATATGAAAGAGTTTATTACCCGACGATGAGAAAAATATACATGATTCAAGTATACTTCTATGTGTTTAAGAACATTTTAGTATGTTAACTAATTTCGATAAGAGTTTAGTATAGTCCTATCAAGTCAACCATGACCTGTCACATCGTTTTTAGGTAACATACACATATATCTCCACGTCAAGTTCCTTACGGAAACAGGCACAGAGTGTCGAGTGCTAAATATCACGGTTCTACATATTTAAGTTATACATAATAAGTCGAATCTGCGAGCCGTATATTATTTTGAATAAGGGCTTAGTTTATGAGGTTGAGGTTTGTAGAGTTAGAGCGTGCAGTTGCTAACAAATTATATGCTTTTCTTTCAGATATTATTCGACGATAATAGTACATAGAAATGCTTATATAGGATACCAGAATAAATTTATTAAGCATCCAGACCTAGAAATACTGGGATTACACAAATGCCTGGCCCCATCGGGAATCGGCCCCAGCCACGCTGTAAATCGGTGGAGTTATGCATGTACGGTAACCTAAAAAGGTCAATTGAAATTGAATATTTGCATTTTTACTGCACTTGCATTGTTGTTGGTGAACTAGCTGATCCGGCGAACTTAGCATCACTTAACATCAATGGCTACTAACAGTTTGTATGGACAATATTGTAGTATTATTTTTTGTCATTTTCTTTACAATTTCCCAGTGTTTTTTCTTCATAGGATCCTTGTCCTGTTAATTACTAACGCAGCAAAAAAGAACGAGCAAAACTGGAAAATCGATTAAGACGTAACGCCATGACTACGAGAAATGAAGATTATATAAAAACTAGCTGCGCCCCGCGGTTTTAGTCGCGTAAGTCCCAATCCCGCGGGAACTCCGGGATAAAAAGTAACCTATATGTTATTCTGGGTCTTCAGCTATCTACCAAATTTAACATACCAAACTAACTAACATACCAAATTTCATCGTAATCGGCTTTGTAGTTTTTGCGTGAAAGAGTAACAAACATCCATACATCCATACATACAAACTTTCACATTTATAATATTAATAGGATAAATGTTAATAACAACAATATTTATTTAAATGTCATGATATCGAAAAAGCACTCGTTCTTTTTATGATTAAAGTCAACTACGGTCTATAGATACCATTGGTGTTAAAGTTGCAACGTTGTCCGTGGGCCGAAATGTCAGGACTATTATGCAAATCTACAGGGTACCCTGCCCACCGGGACGGAACATGATACTGTCATTTTTTTTAAGTGACTACTGTTGTGTATTGTGAGTCTCAGCTAGAGATTGAAGTATGGGTGGGGCTTATGACCCCCCTCCTTAGGGATGGGTGTCTCCTGTGAGACTGTACCTCGGCTTACGGTAGGATTGTGGTTTGCGACGGATGATACTGTCAAATCGTTATACAGTGACACAAGTGGTCTTATTGGAAGAGAATGGGTCTCTTACCTATGATCGTCTTTTACGAGCTGCCAGACAAGAGACCAAATAGTCTATTCTACTCCGGGGATCCGGGCTACGGGGAGAAAATTTAGTGAAAGAGTATAATTAAACAGAAATATTATCTGATGATAATATCTACAGATTATTTGAGACAGGATTTTTTAGCCTCATGCACACCTTTTTTTAAATATCCTAACCGGAACATGACAATGGCAAACATTGACGTTAAGATGCCATAAATAGGAAGCCGTGTATTACATTTATATAGAATAATACGCAGACCTTCTAGTCATTTCCGTTTGGTTGAACGTTTTGTGTTTTCAATGTTAGTTCTAGTAATTACTAATTTGAGTTCAGTATCAACTAACTGCCTACTACAAACATAGCTGAATAGCGTGTAAGTATATTGTATGAATTTTGATGAATGTAATGTAAATCATACTTCAATACGTATATTATAAAACAAAGGTTTTTTTATGATATTGGAAGGCAAACAAGCAGACGGATTTCCTGATGGTAAAAAATTCACGCCGCCTAGAGACGCCAAAGGTGGTAATGGTGCGTTGCCAACCTGGGGCTGGAATGTTAGGCCTCAAGGAAAAGTAAGTTTACCGGCTACCTTACCCTCCGAACCGGAACACGTTATGACGTTATGGCGGCAGGAATAGGTAAGGCGGTGGTACCAATCCGGGCGAGTCGCTGCTAAACTCTACCACCTAGTTAGAATTCACGGTGTTAGTGACGGTGAGCCTTTGCTCGCCTTTTACGAGCTGCCTGGCAAGGAAGGCAGATTGTCTATTCTACAAAGGAGCCCGGACCAACACGTCCCTATATATGCTTATATTTTTAAAACTACGCAACGGCTTTTGTTCAATGAATGAAGTGATTAATGAGGAAGATTTGTGTATATTTATCTTAAAGGGCGGAAGCCAGGGCGGGCCGCTAGTATTATAATAAATACGAAAGTCTGTCTGTCTAATAAGCTTTCATAGGTCAACCGATAGAACGACTAATGTTACAAACGTATAGTGTAGGACTCAGTTTTAAATATAACTTATTTCATTTAAAAACATCATCACCCAAAAGACTGACACTCTCGGGGACAAAAGTCGCAGTTAACGACAAGCTAAATATTAATTTAAATGTAAAATTTTACAAAAGCGACTTAAGTTTTAATCTATATATATATAAAAGAAAGTCGGGTTTGTTACAACACTTATAACTTGAGATCTGCTGGACCAATTTTTATGGTTTTTGATTCGTCAGATTTGTCTTCGCCCCGAACATTCACCCAAATTTCCCCCGTGTTGGTTCGGGCTCCTTTGTAGAATAGACCATCTGCCTTCACTTGCCAGGTAGTTCATAAAAGGCGAGCATAGGCTTCCCGTCACTAACACCGTGACATCTGACTAGGTGGTAGAGTTTCGCTGCGACTTGCCCGGATTGGTACCACCGCCTTATCTATTCCTGCCACCATAACGTCACGACGTGTTCCGGTTCGGAGGGTAAGGTAGCCGGTAAACTTAATTTTTTCTCGAGGCCTAACATCCCGGCCTCTGGTTGGCAACGCACCATTACCATCTTTGGTGTCTCTAGGAGGCGGGAATTTCTTACCATCAGGAAATCCGTCTGCTTGTTTGCCTTCCAATGTCATAAAAAAAAAAGAATAGCAGAATACACCTTCATTTTTTTTGTTTTTATTGTTTAAGATGAATCAGTCGTGATAGTTAAACCGATTAGGCTGAAAACTGATGGAGAGGTAGCTTATAACCGGGAGAAGGACATGGGGTGCATTTTATCCCTTATAACAGCGAGGAAACTAGGAAAAACGACATTATAATTTAACCCATACAAACTGAACGGGCGGAATGAAGTTCGCTGGAACAGCTAGTATAATACAGTCTAAATTATAACTTATAAAGCGTATACCCGTTATATACCCGTTATACCCGTATATACCCGTTGTCATAAAATTTGATTAGAAACACCTAGGTGGTATACTTACTGTAATCAATAAACAAAAGAATTGGTCGCCATAGAAAGGTGATGGTGGTATAAATCCTTACTAATTAAATTGTCAAGCTCCCCCTTTTTGATTCCCGACGTAAAACGAGGAGTGTTATAAGTTTGACGTGTCTCCGTGTGTATCTGATTATGGCATCGTAGTATTTTAGGGGATGGACTGATTTTGATAAAGTTTCATTTTGTTTGAAGACTGACGTAATCGAGATGGTTCTTAGCTATAGCTTATGGAGATATGTCCAGGGAATCAAGGTCATCAGCTCATTTGCAGCTATTTCGTAAGTAACGGTATGGATATTAGACGCACTATGGATATTTATTTCTGTTGTCTGATGATGAAGCTCGACGATAGGAGACGTAACCCTGACATGGAGCTGCTGGTAAACCCATCGAGTTTAGATTCATTCAATTCGTCTTAACTAGAACTGCTTTTATTTCCTGATGACGGACCTGAAGACAAGGACCTGGTGATTGACCTGGGAGGTGGCTAATAGATCATAGTTTTAAAGTTTTACTATGTAAGTTTCATTATCTAGACAGTTTTTCTAAAGCACACCATAAAGGAGATATGTTGTAAGTTTGTGTGTATGTGTGTTTGTCTGTGGCATCGTAGCTCTGAAACATTTGTAGTGCGTTGTTTTATCTTCCAACGCAAAATGAGGGGTTTATTTACCCCTTATGAAAAACGTATGTATTTATCAAGTAATCTATTGAATAATTTAATTTACACAAAAAAAACTGAAAGATTTGTACATAATTTTATTTGCACAAAAGGTGGCAATAACTTTTGAAAGATTTGACCGATTTCGATGCGAACATTTTTGTTTGAAAGCTGACGTATTCGAGATGATTCTTGGCTAGGTTAAAGATTTTTAATGTCAAAGTTATTTTTATGGGAAAAGTTAAAATTTTATAGTTTCGTCACAGAGAAATGGAATAAGCTACTTCCCTATCATATCCACATCGGTTCAGCCGTTCTTGATATATAAATAGTGTAGCTAACACGAGATTCTTTTACATATCGATGTATAATTAATTTTTTACCACCTGAATATACAACAATTGAGATTTCTAAATTTCAAAGTGATTTAATCATCAGACTCGGCAATAAAACCACTTTGGAAATATGCTTTCATAAATAAAAATAATCTTTGAAAGAAGAAATTGATTAAAACAAATGAAGTTTGTCAGGATCGTGAGGTCTGGCTCTCAAAAGTCTCAGCCTACCCCGCAAGGGACTTGGCGTGAAGATATGTATGTATGTGAATATGTATGTAAAAATATATAGGAATTTAACATATTAGCTCCTCCTTTTTTCGCAGTCGCAGAAAAGCGCATTAATATGCGCTTTTCTGAGCTATTGATCAGAATCAGAATCAGAAATATCTTTATTCACTTGAACCATACAAGTGGCATTTGTGCGCGTCGACATTTTTTTTTAAACTACCATCGGATCGGAACGCGGCCACATACTGAAAAGATCCGGCGAAAGAAACTCAGCGGGCTAGTCGTTTTTCAATAATAATAATTACAATATAAACTAGATTAAAAATAGAACTTACAATCTTACTTTAACTTAAATAAAAGGTAGAGCAAATCACATTACAAATTGCAGTGGGAGATTGAAACCTCTATTCCCAAGCATGTTCATCTTCCAAATACTCTGAGACCGTATAATAGCCTTTTTGAGATAATTTTGCTTTGATACATTTTTTAAACTTATTTATAGGTAGATCTCTAATACCAATGGGCAGCTTATTGTAGGAACGTATACATTGACCCAAAAAGGTATATAATAAAGGATAGTTTAACTATTTGATAGAATTGTTATCACAAAACAAGTTATATTTAATAATCTCTGTTATTAACATTGATCGCCTATGTGGCCTAGCGGTACAGTGTCAGGCTTAACTTCTTTTGGTCCCGGGTTTAAACTCCCCGGTCAGACAACAAAAATAAAGATAACATGTATTTTCAATTTTCTAATGAAAAACATAATGTTAGCCGGTATGGCACACCTGCCCTGTTGACGAAATGCTTGCTACCTATCACATTACGGGATTTGGTGTCGTTGGGTAGTTGTAGGTATCTTGGTTTAGCCTATGCCTACCTCTTCGGATATATGGGCGTGAAGTATCTTTTACTTGATGGAATTTTAAAACTACTTGCCATTAAACACATCAGTTTATAGACTCCTACTGCTACAATGTCTGTGTTTGTCACTGTTGTGTTCAGTATGGAGGAATCCAGTGAATTTTATTTATTTTGGAGACTTACTTTGTGTATAGTTTGTGACCTATTTTTAAGAAATAAAAATAACGTATTGCTTATTTATATCAAAGATGTTAAAATTATTAAATTTTACTACTTTTTACGATTAAACTAAGTCACTGCAAGACTAGTCACTTTAGTTTGATTGACCTAAGTAAGAAGATACAGCCACTATAGGGTTACATCATACCTCTATGTTAAAAAGGGATCTAGAATGTGGATGATGTAAAAAGTGGTCTAAGTAAGAAAGTATCTTCATGCCCGTTTTCCCGAAGAGGTAGGCCAAGGTCAACCAGAGCACCCAAGACTAGCAATAGATACTAATATTACAATATGATAGGTGGCAAGCCTATCGCCAAGCGGGGAAATCCCGGACAACGGGAAAATATTTTCTCAATTTTTATTAGAAAATTGAGAAAATATATTTTTGTTGAGTTGCTGGATCTAGGAATCGAACCCAGGAAATATAGTAGTCCCCTACAATACCAGAAATTGGGAACCATTACAATAAGATCAGCCTTTGAAAGCTGTTAGTAGCTGGCTGATGAACATGAGTCTAATTTAAAAACAAAGCTCTTTCCAGGTTTCAGGTTTTTTGAAGGTGTTGGTTTAGAAATTTCACAAACTAGTTATTTTTAAAACAGAAATTTATTCAAATATTGAATAAAAATTATAAAACAGTCATAGCAAGGGTAAAATAATAACTTAAACAAACATCACATTGAGCTATATACGACTAGAAGAGGAGTATCCAGATTACCACCAGCCGTTACCGTAACCAGCACCATAGCCGTAGTTGGATCCGTATCCGTAGCCGGCGCTGTAACCGGCACCATAGCCGTAGTTGGAACCGTATCCGAGTGAACTGTAACCAGCTCCCAAGCTGTTGTATCCAAGACTGTTGTATCCGTAGGATGGGACTACTTTGTTAACGGTAACAACTTGGGGTTCAGCGATGACCTTGCGTACGTTGATGACTTGTGGGACTTCGACGACTCGTTGAGTGTTCACCACTTTGTTGACAGACACGACCTTAGCG
>NJDD01005806.1:23115-34946 GCA_002245505.1 Calephelis nemesis
TTTTAGTGCCCCATCTGTGATCTATTATCATTATCATCAATATATTTGTTTGTGTGTGTCAAATGCATGGTAGTGTGGGTAATGTTTTATTTATAGATTTAATGTACATTATAAGCATTATTATTGAAAAATATTAGCGTTCTGCACTTCTCCTACTCATAAACTATAAGTGGGCCAAATTTTATGCTCCTGCGTCAGCGCAATTTTCGTAAAAAGGGGTCCAAAGTTTTTGATTCATTATGGTACGGTATTTGTGAAGTCTCAAAGTACTCTCGAAGAGTCTGTGTGATTATTAAATTTATTCTGGTATGTATTTAAGTATTTATATGTATTAGAAACGTTTACTAATATCTATAACACAAGCATATAATTTGCTTTCTTTGAGGTAGGATTCAATTTATGTAATTTAAAAAAATACTGTAAATAAAAGGGTATTTTTCGAACATAAAAAGGACATAGACTTATTGATTTAGGTAGTTCTCATGAAAGAAGCGCTGAAAATAAAAACTCGAGCTTGACTGTAACATCGAAGCTCGTAATCCAAAATGGTTTATCCATTTTTGCTAGATAAAAAAATTGTTAAAAATTATCCGGTATTGACTTGACAATGATTTGTTTTGGGATTCAAAGTCTACCGATATCACTATCTTGAGTGTCGAGGTTATATAACTGGAAATTGACTTTTTTGTAGTGACAGAAGATAAACGTGGTAAAAATCGACTTAGAGGAAGAGTACGACTCAAAACTTAAGAATCTGGACAAAACACTTTGCTATAGTAAATTTTCAACGTGGTAAGGAGTTAGGAAAAAAAACTAATTATTAAGTAATTATATACGGTAAAAGTCACTGAAGCTGAATACTGGCTAGGGCAGAGCCTAATGCTATTATAATGTTATGAAATAAAAAAGTAAACGAATGAAGAAGCAGCATGGTCTTTGGCCTTAACCTGTCTCATGTGGACGAAAGAATTAAGAAAAAGTAAGCCCCAGAAAGGTGTTTGCCCTTTAACTTAAAAATAAAATAAAAAGATAAACAGCTGATTTTGAAACATTTTCCTCTATTTTTGTAATCATCGAAAATTACCAACACATCCTGTATATTAATTAATTAATTGTCACTTCAGAAGGCTGGCAGAATTTCATCAGCACATACGTCACACGTGTTGGTCTATAAACAGTTTATTGGATGATGAATTATTTTGCAATTGTGCGAAATTTGAGTTAACATCAACTGAAATGTCGTCAACCTGTATGTAAATTATATGATCACTATCGGCTCAGCAAACCGGTCCAATTTCATAAGTACATACTTAACATTATGCAAAAACAAGACATTGAAATTTGCGTTTGATTATTATTCATTACATTTAATTTTTTTATCGTATTTATTACATTCTTAGAAATTTAATATAACCCGATTTAAATGTTAATAACATCGACTATTTAAAACACTTGTAGCCATAACGGATGTAGAAGTTTTAGTCGATGGTGTAAAGTAGTATTTACATACTCTTTGGGGTATTCCTGGAATGAGTAAATGAAATTATATATCTCGGTAGCTTTTATCAGGGATAGAAGGTGCCCCGTAGATGTAGAAAGGAGAGTGTATGCAAGGAATAGTAAATAAAGCTATAGTAGGCTTTTTAAAAGCAAACTAAACTAAACTAAACTCGATTTGACCAATTTTGTGCTTATCCTAACGTTAGTGAGTGTAACGGTAGTGAGTTAGTGACTTTATGAAAGCGGAACTTGAGTATGTTACGAAAAGCATGAACACATGCTAAGAAGATACGAGTCGAACATAATATAACCTTAACCTTAACCGGTAGACTTTGTTCAATAGACCTAACGTCCTAGCAACGCACCTGTCACATTTACAGCAGTTGTCTCTTACTACCAGAAGAGATGTGCTTGTTCGCTGATCTCTCAATTAAAAGAGGCGTGCTTGAACAACAGGGGATTTTTTTTTATGTTATAGGAAGGCAAACAAGCAGACGGATTCCCTGATGGTAAGAAATTCACGCCGCCTAGAGACACCAAAGATGGTAATGGTGCGTTGCCAACCTGAGGTCAAGAGGCTACCTAACCCTCCGAACCGGAACACGTCATGATGTTATGGCAACAGGAATAGGTAAGGCGGTACCAATCCGGGCGAGTCGCTGCGAAACTCTACCACCTAGTCAGATGTCACGGTATTAGTGATGATAAGCCTATGCTCGCCTTTTACGAGCTGCCTTGCAAGAAAGGCAGATGGTCTATTCTGCAAAGGAGCCCAGACCAACACGGGGGATTATGATACAATGGTGGTAATTTTGTTGTTTACTCACTAAACTTATTTTAAGTTATCGCTATCTTATTTCCATGAGAGCAGTAGAAAGAGACCAAACACTTTTAGTGCTGTCAGATTAGTCCGTAAACGTCATTCCTACAGACGTTTAATCTATCACTCGTAAAAAGTTGATAAAAAAAATTACAACTTTACATGTCCGGACTAATCTGACATGTCTACAATGTTCCATCTCTTTTGTTTTTCTTTCATTTGAAAAAGACAGCATGTATCTAAAATAAGTTAAGTTTGCAAACATCAGAATCACCACCAATATCTGCTAGTTCAAACAGGTTAGTTTGCTCACTTTTGGTGATAGTATGCTGTGTGTGTCGCCTAGATTGTAACAAAAAAAATTAACCTCACCCCAATATTCCTGAAGCGGCAGAGGTACAACCAAATTTGTATTATTCTTAACGTCTTAGCGTCTGGCTTGTTATTTTTGTGTTGCATGATAGACGGCGGCTGGTAGATTTGCAGATGAGGTTTAAAATCTCGGTCATAAGTTGCGCACCTGTAACATCTATTGTGCTCATAGAAGATGGTTGTTTATTACCATAATCGACAGTTTGTGAACTATTGTTAGCTATAATACAATTGACTAGAACCACCAAAGACGTTATCTATGCGTTTTAGCGTCGTCGCGTTATGCTGTGCTGGGCTTAGTAATAACTCTTATCTTGTCAGACAAAAAACTATATTTTAAACAAATTTTAGATTATATTATTGTTGAAGGTCCGATTGTTACGAAATACATCACTCATTCGTGGAGGATATCTAGCGTGTTGTGAGCCGTTTTTTATGTGTTAGCATTTAAATATGGCCTATTTTTTACAAGGCCTTATTAAAATTAGATTCTATTCAACTTGGCTAATGTTTTATAAATACTCCATAAACTATTGACAAATACGGCCTTGATTTTAGTACCCTTTTTTTTAATTAAAATTTTTGAGATAACGGTTTTGAAATATTGTTGTTTGTCGGTACATTTACAAGCTTGGACAGGGTTTTGAGTCTCTTTTCCATGTTAATTTAATCTCTTAAAAGAAACACGACAATTGAGTATACTGGTGATCCGTATCAGCCAGACAAACTTTTAGGTATATTTCTACACTTTCAAGTTTTTTTTATGACATTGGAAGGCAAACAAGCAGACGGATTTCCTGATGTTATGAAATTCACGCCACCTAGAGACACCAAAGGTGGTAATGGTGCGTTGCCAACCTGAGGTCATGATGTTAGGCCTCGAGCAAAAGTAAGTTTACCGGCTACCTAACCCTCCGAACCGGAACACGTCATGATGTTATGGCAACAGGAATAGGTAAGGCGGTGGTACCAATTCGGGCGAGTCGCTGCTAAAGTCTACCACCTAGTCAGATGTCATGGTGTTAGTGACGGTGAGCTTATTCTCGCTTTTTACGAGCTGCCTAGCAAGGAAGGCATATGGTCTATTCTACAAAGGAGCCGGGACCAACACGGGGAAAAACGATTATGATTATTTTGTTAATTACTTTTATATTTTGATTAGTAAAAATTAGATTAGTACTAGCCTAATGCCACAAAGGATTTAAGCTTTTGCTCTCTGTTTCGGGCATGTTTTGAGACGTATACTCTTTGGTTACATTCTTATGTAAGATTGTTTTCTTTGGGATATGTCAGCTAAGAAACACACGACTGCTGATAGTAAGAGAAAGCCATGGTCTATAGACACCATAAATGCATTGACTTGTGGCTGCGATATTATTTCTAATGTTTTAGTCTACTAATTTGATAATAGCCTAATTTACTTATTCTTGCCTTTTTTTGCGCAGTCAGACAGGAGTCTATTTACCAGAGAAACTTTGTTAAATAGGTAATGCGGGGCACTGCAATTAAATCTGAATAAAATTCTTTGATCAACTAAACCATGTAATAGTTTACATGTAATATATCCCTGGACAAGTTACACAAATTGAATCTAGCCCCAAAGTAAGCAAATTATATGCTTGTGTTATGGATGTTAGTCAACGATACTTATACATAGAAATACTTAAATAAATACCAGACTAATAAAGGCGCATAATTATGACATATAAACCAAAAAAGCTTTTTGGTTACTGTATTTGTAGTAAGATACTGAGATAAAACTTTTACAGATAGAAGAACTGAATATTTTCCACTACTCGTGACATATTGTAGAAATAAAAATATAAACATATTTAAGACACATTTATTCAAATAAAACATTAAAACTTAGGTAACAAAAATAGGTGAATAACATGCATTTAAAGATAAAACAGGTTATACCACTAGTTTAGTATTCATGTTATTTTGTTGTTGGAAATTCGGCACATATTAATATCACAGTTTACATTTACAAACGAAATCTGTTTCACTTATTTTTACTTCAAATTAGAGATACTTATAGTTATATTGTTGCTATTTATTAAATATAAAAGCAAATGGTGTTATATTATCAAGACAATCAAATTATGCTATTTATTATAATGTATCATATGTTTTGTTTCATTATTAATGACATATAAGAGAGGATTTTAAAATACAAACATTTAAAACCACGATAATAACATAGTCATTGTATAATAAAAATTTTAATGTTCTCAAATAATGTAAACAAGGTTGATCTAGATCACGGTCGATCATAATGTTATACAGATTTTAGTAAAACTTGTAGATGAATCGGGTTATAGAAATTTCTTTGGAAGTCACCACTTACAAAACATAATAATAAAAGTAACAATAGAAAAATGAACACATTCTGTGGCGAGCTATATTAATGATGAACAAAATACACTTTAAGTACAAGTTAAGACTACTTACAACTCTATGTGGCAAATAAGATCATAATGTTCCATCCATTCTCTTAAATTAATGAAATTAATTAATTAAAGATTAAAATTAATGAAAGCGGCAAGAAAGTTTAATTAAAATCATTATTTGGTTCTGACTATGAAATCTTAAAATGATATTATTTGTTAAATTGTAATACTTGTATGAGAAAAACAATGCTATGTGCTATAAAATTGCTTTTGTAAACATTTAGCAATTTAGTCATAATAATACTTTAAGAGTTCATAATAAGCCCCTCATTTTGATTGTAATAATGTAGAAAATCAGTATCTTAAAGCCAGAAAACTAAAACTTGAAGTAGTTTTCCCTTAAGACTGCTTCAAAATATCATATAAAGTCGACTCCATATTAAAATATCGAACACGGCAAAATGTATTTATTTCAAGTTTCAATACTTCTCACGATAGTTTAAACCAGCATTGGATAAATAATCGTAAGCAATATCATATTATGCTGTAATGAATGAATGGCCGCTTCTTATTTTATTATATTGATCAAATGCCACATAAAATGGTAAGTACTAATGAAATGTCATTTACCAGCCACTAGCGTACCTTGGCCAGGCGGGAGCAGCAACCAAATGGGGAGTGTGTGCAACGATCCTTGGTGCAGGCAGAGCATATGATGCAGGGGCTGCGTAACGGAGAGCTGGGGCTGGATGGGCTAAAGTAGTATGAGCTAGGCTCACAGCTGGAGACGAGTACCTTATAGTTGGTGGAGCAATGTAAGTGGCTGCTGGTGCTAAACTAATTGCAGGTGCTGCGTATCTTAAGGTAGGTGCAGCATAACTTGCAATAGATGGTGCGTAGCTGATTGCTGGAGCAGCGTAGCTTGTAGCATGTGTTGCGTAGCTGATTGCGGGTGCGGAGTAACGCGTAATGGGCGCTGCATAGCTAATAGCTGGGGCTGCGTAGCTAAGAGCAGGTGCTGCTAAAGAAGTCGCTGCCGGATAACTGTACGCAGAGCTTGCTAAGGTGGTGATAGGAGCAGCACTGTGAAGGTAGCCCGCCGAAGCATACGCTACAGTCATACAGAAAATGATCTGAAAAAAATAAATAATTTTAATAACTTATTTCTTAAATAATAAAATGTTTGACATAGAGTTCTAAGTTCACATATGTTGTAAAATTAGCTGCATGTAAATTTTGTTAACTCAGTTTAAATATTATTGCATTCCTTTTTAATATTATTATTTTATCTTTTTTTTTATTTGTACTTGGATTCCATTTTAAATTATTTTGACATTGTATTATTTGTTTGACATTTTTAAAATCAGCTATTGAATTAGAAAGCAATTTGAATCATTTTTTAATTAATTATTTATTTATAGTCTGTCATTATAATAATATTATGTGTTTGTTTGTTAACTTATATGAAATTTTAATTAATATTTTATGGGTCCAAACGAATTTTATTTTATTTAGCTTCTTGAAAATAGAAAAATAAGGTAAAAAGTCGATTACATGTAACTATTTTTATAAGCATTTAGCTGGTACTTTCTAACTTACTTTGGTACCTAGTTTGTGCTGTCGAAAAATACCTACATAATTCCTAAGCGAAACATAAATAAACATCAATTTATTATTATATTTCCTAACATGCAGAACTTTATGACATCTAAACTATTATTACTAAAATCACATACATAAATATCTTCATGCCAAGTCCTATACGGGGCAGGCAAAGAGTATCGCGTGCCAAATGTCATACTCTTCATACAAACTCGCCAGTTTCGGAGTGTTTTATTACTATGCCTGGATGAAATCCTAGCTATTTTATCGTCAACCTAGGTCTCCCCGGGTACCTATATCCATCCGCATTCGAATTGTATATCTCTTTTGTCAATATTTCATCTGCCACTCTTTCTACAGTACTGAACCAGCGAAACATGCTCTTTCTCATTTTTACACCAACACTTTCATTCAACCACACTCTTTCTTGGATCTTATTGTTGAGAATACGGAGCGAAGGTTAAGCCACAGATTTTCCGTAGCGCTCTAAGTCCGATCGCATATATCCTAATTGTATGCTTTTCGTCGGAATAAGTACAGATTTATGCAAAGAAAGTTTTAGATCTAGAAACAAAGCCTCTCTAAAAATTAAAAATCGTTATGAAGATAATAGCATGATAGTAGTTAGAAAATGTTTAGTGTGACTACATAAATTAGAATCTAAACCAGAAAACAATCAATGTTATTCATATATCAGACCATTGTGCTTTTTATATTATATGACTTATAAGACACTGAAGAAAAAAGACGGGTTGCACTCCGGGAGTGCCTTCAGAAGTGAAAACTTGAATATTTAGTTGTGCATTTTTCAATATTTTAGAATGGTTAGGAAATAATTTTGCAGGAATTGGTTTAATTATTATTAGTATAAAAGTATTATCATTTATGCACACATATTATTTTCATATTAATAACATGCATTTGGCTTGACTAAAACTCGCTACAGTAAGACTACGTGACGGCTAGGAGCGTCGTCATATTATCTGTATAACGAACATTGCTCGTCTACAGATAAAGCTTATCAAGATGGAACAAATAGAGCAATGTCTGTTGATATTATACGTATCTGCTATCATGTTGTCTTGTGAGATTGTAATGGTAGGTATATTGCGGCGTATTATCCATTGCGAATCCTATACTCTTCGAAAATATTTAAGCAATACAAAAACAGCAATGCACAAGGGCCCTGCGCCGTCTTATTCGCGTATGCGCCCTGCGAAGTCTTACGATCTGACGCGAGTTTAAAAGTTTTTACTCATTCCAAAAAAGTGTGCAACGCCGCTAAAGAAGTTTTCACTTCAAAAATTCTGAATTAAGAAACCCCCAGAAATTGGTCTATCCGTTGAAAAAATATGATGTCACAAGCTTACTTACGCAAACACACACACATGCACACACTGCAAATTATACTATAGGAGACTTTTTAGCACCATCAAAAAATCGGTCACCTTGTTTGCTTTTGATTATATGAAACATTTTACACTATAAAGATTATTTAAATAATTTAAGCGTAATTAAACAACCGTAAAGTCGGTAGTTTAAATACACTTTAAAATTTTATAACCATAGCATTAGATAGCATAGTTATAAAATTTAGTTAGCTGTTGTATACGTCATCTTAAAATTAAAAGTTTTCAATAACGCCGTACAAAACCTACAAATAATATTTTTAAAAGTTAAGATGAAACAGATAGCCAAACCCCACACACACGCACAAACTTGCACACACTCAGATAGTCAACTGTGCTTAAACTGATAACGCTTCTTTTTTCCGTCGTAAATTTTCTTTTTTTTCAATTGTCAAAACCGTAACAACTAGCAATTACATACGTCTGGTCTATTACGTGGATTTACAGGACATCATGAGTATTCCACCTCGTCGGTTGAAGGGTTAAAGTGGTAAACTATAACATACTTCAACCCTTCGACCGACGAAGTCGAATGTCCGGGTTAGAATCCCCCGTGTTGGTCCAGGCTCCTTTGTAGAATAGACCATCTGCCTTCCTGTGCCAGGCAGCTCGTAAAAGGCGAGCATAGGCTTGCCGTCACTAACACCGTGACATCTAACTAGGTGGTAGAGTTTCGCAGCGACTCACCCGGATTGGTACCACCGCCTTACCTATTCCTGCCGCCAAAACGTCATGACGTGTTCCGGTTCGGAGGGTAAGGTAGCCGGTAAACTTACTTTTGCTCGAGGCCTTACATCCCGGCTTGTGGTTGGCAACGCACCATTACCACCTTTGGTGTCTCTAGGTGGCGGGAATTTCTTACCATCAGGAAATCCGTCTGCTTGTTTGCCTTACAATGTCAAAAAAAAAAGGGACAGACGGAACATCTGTATTTCTAGATTTAGGTATTAGTTAACCTATTACCTCTAGTCACTCAGGTATTTAGTATAGGTAATACTTCTATATATCGATAATTTAACAATACATAATAGAAGCTTAAAATAACTTGCGAATGAAATAGAGGGGTGTTATAAGTTTGACGTGTCTATGTGTCTCTGACATCAAAACTCCTAAACGGCTGAACTGATTTAGATGCGGAGTTTTGTTTGAAACTTAACGTGTTCTGATGATTCTTAGCTACTTTGTGAATTATATAATTATGGTTAGACTAACTCTTATAGATCTTTTATTTTTTTATTCAAGTGGCTGCTGGTTGGTTAACATAAAAATAAAGTAAAATAACTTACGATGCTCTTCATGGTGGTAGTGTTGGATGAAGCGCGGTTGAGAAGTGATATCCCATTCCGTCTCCAGCACCAATTTAAATGACGTATGTTGTAATGATCTGCCCTTCGAAAGGTAAAGTTAATAATAAATAATAATTGTGTCATTTGGGTCAATCGGAGGTTCGGATGCCTTTTAAATTAATTAAAGACAAGATTTGAATGCATGTTTGAATGTGTGAGCAGACCTTCGTGTTAGACATACTCATATCATGGAAAACTGTTTTTTGATGACGGTTTTGGTGACACAACATAAATTTATTAATTGTTATGCTTGCAATAGAATGGGAAGGCACTGTCGATAAATCTACTTCATCGAGTACCATCATTAGACAATTTCTGTCGCGTAATGTGAACAAAATTGTAAAAAAAAATGTTGTTTTATTGTATTTATGTAAGGCTAGCTGTTGCCTGCAGCGTTGCCGGCGTGGACTCACAGAAACATTATTTCGGGATTTCGGGATAAAAACTACGTGTAAATCCAAGTTACCCTCTATGTGTGTGCCTATTTTCATAATAATCGGTTCAGCAGATTTTACGTAAAGGAGTAACAAATAAACAAACAGACAAACTTCAGCATATATAACATTAATAGGAAAAAAATAGTCGGACAAAAACTATCAGTAGGTAGACTACAGACTATTTATGCAAAACCTTAAAATAATAATTAGTCTAAAAGTTTTCACATGGAGTGTGTAACATATTTTTATTATCATATTAGCTATACCGGAGTACTTCGTTTCACCCGTTCAGTATGGGAAATAAAAAAGTATTGTTTTTCCCATTTTCCCTGCTACTTTCCCGGTTTTTCTCGTCATAAAAACCTTCTCCTGATAATAATTAACACAATAATAAAAGAATTAGCCAAATCGGTCCAGTCGTTTGGAAGTTATGCGCTTACCAACACATTTAGCAATTCATTTTTTCATTATATAGATTGGTGTAGGGGGGTTTTATCTCCTGGGTAAGGTTTAATGGTAAGTCCGCCTGCCACGTTATGTTTCTTATTATTTGTGATTGGTCATATCAATCAGTAATATTACTTTGGTTCTTTTTACGCCGGCGAGTGTTAGACGGTGGTAATTGATTAGGAATGGTAGCCTGCTGCGCCCTCCCAATCTAATTCCCTCCTGTTTTGTGTGCAATATCACTGTTTTATTTTTTAGATCGAACCTTACCTAATATTTTTGTAAAAAGTAAATCCTTCAGCCAGTTTGCCTCCCGATTCAACAGAAACAAAACTCTGATGGATTCGTCACGTATTAACAACAAAGATTCATGACCGCGACCTCAACCCGGTCAACGTTTATAACTTATGTCAGTAATAAACATGAAACTGGTTATCGANGATTTGTGTTGTTTGGTAGAGATGTGACTGCAAGTGCAGTAATCTAAAAGTTAAGAAATCATAAAATAATTCAATGTGGAATGATAGCCAAGTTCAATATTCGAATATCGACAAGTGCCACAAAGCTCGGTGAAGTTGCATAAAATCGCGAGATTAGCAACAAATTAGTCATTCAAAAAAAAAAAAGAAGTGCCAAGTACTGAGACAAAATTTGTATTTTTTTATAAATACCAAAAAGTATAAACTTTAGTTGCAAGGATACGTAATTCAAGTTGAAGATTTGGTTTGGATCAACCAAAAAGCTATATTTATATATTTTTTTACTTTTATTTGCTCTATGGAGTTTTAATAAATGTTATACAATTACTCAATTATCGCTTCTGTGGTCTAGCGGTCCAGCATCGGATTTGACTTCTTGAGGTCCCAGATTCGATCCCTGGGTCGGTAAATAAAATAATAGAAAATTTGTATTTTCAATTTTCTATTCAAATTATGTTGCCCAGAATTGGCCATATGCTCGGTTAGCGATAGGCTTGCTACCTATCACATTGTGGGACTTAGAGTCTTCGGCTAGTCGTGGTTGCCCTGATTGGACCTCTGCCTACCTTTTTGGTATATATTGACGTAAAGATACTGCAATTTCTTCGGTGCAGGTTACGTAAGTTTCAAGTTGTTAAGGTAATTTTTAAGAAACAGTTCGAAATTCTTAGTGCAATATTACGTACTGGACTACGTCGCCAGTAATTTTTTCAAATTTAGTGATGTTCTTCAAATTCGTTGGTATTTGGATTTCTTGTTAATTTTGAAGCCCACCACATACGTTTGCAATTTCGGTACGGAATCACGTTTTGAAAAATGGAAACGGAATTTTGTACATAACGAATTCACACAAATTCCGCACGATAAATTCCTGCTATATTTGGTAGGTACATAAACTTATCATCGCCTCTGTGGTCGAGCGGTCCGGGATTTGGACTTGACTGCATGAGGTCTCGGGTTCGAATCCCGGGTCGGCTAACAAAAAGAAAATTGGATTTTTCCAATTTTCTAATAAAAAAAAAATGT
>NJDD01005806.1:47753-64451 GCA_002245505.1 Calephelis nemesis
TGGAGGCATCAGGTTTGTTTGCTAACCTATTAGCCAACAAATCTGTCAAAATAGTAAAGCAACATTTATTTATCAGCAGGTGCCTGCGGCTTAGCCTGCGCATAAACATGTTATAGAAATGGTAACTAGTGACTGTCATAATACATTTTTAATGACTAATGTATTGCTAACGTCGCAGTTTTTTACCGCACTTTGTGGGCAAGCAGAGTGCTTAACTCAGACATCATTATTTAAATGAATGGGGCTCTCCCTTACCACGGCAGCAACAAGTTCTCCTGGGATACAGTACCTCGAGTTTGTGCGTTCTGGTTACTGGTAGGATTGTTGGAAAAAGTAGTGGCTCGGCGTTAGATGTTGGGTGGAAAAAAGTTCTTCGTCGCTGGGGCCGACGGCAACGGTACTATTATGAGAGTTTGACACGTATCATCGGACCTGTATACCTGTGTAGCGGTTCAGTTGGCGGACTTGGCTGCATGAGGTCCCGGGTTCGATTCCCGGGTCGGACAACAAAAAGAAAATTGGGTTTTTCCAATTTTCTAATCAAAAAACGTTTGGTGTTGGATAATTGCCCGCTTGGCGATAGGCTTGGCATCTATCACATTGTGGGACTTAGTGTCGTGGGTGCCCTGGTTGTGCCTCTGCCTACCTCTTCAGGGAAATTGACATGAAGAAACTTAATTACTTTATCATATGATAAGCGTCAGAAAAATAAAAAACACACACACACACACATTTAGACAAATGAAACAATTTTAGGTGATGAAAATAAAAAAGAAAATTAAAGTTTTAAAAGTGGTTCACGGTCTTGACGATAATCATGGAACTGATAAAATTGTCCTATTCGGTCTTTATTTTTTATACATCAAAGCTTTTGCTAATTAAACACACAAACATACATACAATACTGAGTTTGTGTAGCATTAAAAAACAAAGGTTTGTAAAAATTTAAAAAACCATACATCATTTAATATCATTTAATTGGCCCTATTTAACACATTTTTTTGTATTATTAATTTTGCTTCCTGTAAGTTTTCCTTTAATGGTAAAATAAAATAATATAAATAAATATATGTGTGTCTAGTGATTTTTAAGTTATTTGTCTTTTTGCTTGATAAAATAAATGCTTGGAAAGTCTGGAAGTTGCGGTAGCTGGTAGAGTTGCACAATAAGGGGCACGACGAACCTATAACCTCTTTAGTGTCTATGGGCTTTGGTTGTATCTTACCATCATGTACAGTTATGAAAATCAAACGCACAACAAGCGGATCTGCTGATATTATGAAATACGCTTTGCCTGTTGACCAGACTGAAGTGGTAAGCCTTTGAATGGCATGTAGTTGCCTAAGGCAAATGAATAAGTTTATCAGCTGCCTTGCTCTCGGAAACTGACATGGTAAACTACATGACATGGTGCAAATTTGGGTCGTTTTTTCAAGTCTCGCATAATTGACAATAATATTTTACACTAGCTTCCGTCCACGACTCCGTCCGCGCGGATGTCGGTCTTCGCGTGATAAAGCTGAATAATTAAGATTTTTTTCTACGTATTTTTCCAGGATAAAAAGTAATCCCATTTTATGCCCAGGGTAATAAGGTATAATTATACCAAGTTTAATCGAAATCGAACCGTTAGTTTTCACGTGATGCCTAAACATACAGACAGACAGACAAACATTTTTTTTATTCCGATATTTGGGTTTGGTATCGATCCAGTAACACCCCCTGCTATTTATTTTTTCAATATTTTCAATGTAAAGAATTGACCCTTCTACAGATGTATAGACATGTCTGCCATTAATATTAAACAGTAAAATTGTAATTGAAGCTTAATGGGCCTCTTCGAGCTTCAACTTAATTTTACTAATACCAGTTCTTTTAAAAATTTACAATCGTCATAAACGATTAATGTGTGAAATACTAACGTCGGTAGGCAATCTTGTTTTTAACCTTGACTGCTACTGATACGCAGAACATGGATGTTGCTAAAGCACATTGCGCTACTTTTATTTTGAGTACAGTGAGCTACATAATTTGATGATATGTAATCCGATTACAATAAATAAATAAATAATACATATTTCCGGACAAGTTACACAAATTGAATCTAACCCTAAAGTAACCAAATTATATGCTTGTGTTATGGGTGTTAGTGAACGATACAAATACATGGAAATACTTATATTAAATTTAATAAACACCAAGACTCGGAAATGCAGACACCTAAATGTTCGGACGAAGAAACCGAACCCAAGCCTTGCGGTTGGTCAGTGTAGTTATTCGTTTACCCTAGCCACTCGACCAACGAGACAGTCAATAATTGAAGTACAAATTTAGATGTCAAAATATACATTATTACAATCCTACACATAATACTGAAACGTCAATTGTCATGTTCCAAAGCAACAAAAATAATCTAATTTTGTGTTTGATCATCAAAATATAAGATACCGAAAACATTTATACCAAAAGCACGAGTTTTGATAAGCACATTTTTTTTCAAAACAGGTCTTATAGTTTACTTTCTATAGAAATTAAAGTATTTATTGCAATCAAACATGTAAAACACATTGAAACTGTCTAAACAAGAAAGTACTAGCAACAACTATTTGGACTTTGAAGTCTGACGACAGTAGGAATTGCCAACTCATTAAATCCAGGTCATTTTGATCGATTCCAAAGGTCCTTGGTGTGACTATTTCAATAGTGTATCAGAGATTTTGTACTAAGAAAAGAATTCGTCGTGAATTTTTAGATGAACTTGTCAATATGTATATGAAGATAATATCGTCAAATTTTTTTTTGCTACTAATGCTAATTGTAAAGTCGCTCATTCCAATAAAAATTACTAAATTGGCAACACTATACTTCGATTGTAACAATAAAAAGTATTGTAACAATATTTAGAACAATAAGCACTGACAATCCAAAAAAATTACCCAAGCAAGTTTTTATACCTGTCCACATTTCTCGTATTGTTTCAAAACCAACAGTTTGATGATATTTTTCACGTGTTAGTGTTGCAAGAATTAAGGCTGGCGACAAACTACTTTTGATTATCTCCAAACGAACTATGTGCGTAGCCAACTATACCTGTTGTATATAATAAATAAATGTTCCCGGACCCATTACTGATATAAAATCAAATTATATGCTTATGTTAGTCAACGACACTATCCAGAACTGCTTAAATAGACAAGTACAGAAATAAATTAAATAAACACCAAAAACAGAAACAGTCATCCAGTTCACTACACAAATACCAACCTTCCCAGCCACCGTTTTTTCAGGTATATTTGATATTTTCCATCGTCGGCACTTGGTAAAACTTCCAAATATTCAAATTTTTAAAGAAAGAAACTCAGTTACTCAGTTTAAGTTTTAGTCCTGATGATGCTGTATAAGCGAAACCGGTAGGCTATTAACTACAAAGTAATAAATAATAAGTGATAAGTATAACAGTACAAGTGTTTCTTTCTTTAAAATATGAGTTTTTTTCCTGTGTTTAATATTAATGGCAGACATGTCATGACAGACATCTTCATGGAAACCCGCCACTTTCGGGGAAGTGACGGGTTATGTCGGATTCCTGTCGGAATCATACGAAGTGTTTTTCACCAGGTACGCACTCATCTACTGCCCTGGCGGCACTGGATTTCTAGATCCCTATCAGGCTCAATACAATAGGAGGCCGCAGAAATGGTGCACCCACACGGCGTCCTACTGCAGGGCCGGTACCTGCAGTAACCCCATCATAACCGGGAGGGCAAGATAAAAATCGAAGTCGATAAATCGGAAGTGGTAAATTCATACAAGTTTTTGTGGATCTACCACTTACATCAGGAATTTGTGTGAATTTGCTATGTACGAGTGTGTGTATGTCTGTTTGATGGGTCACGTACAATGGATTATTATAAAAATAGACTATAGGTACCGCTTTTTACAGCATTACCGAAGCTAAAACTTAACCTTCCATTAGGTGGGTGAGTTGATGAAAATGATTTTTGTGGTCAACTGTACTTGATCCGGTCAATATTGCTCGATTTATTTCAAAAGTAGCAGTTTGTGGACAGTTTTAAAGTGTTGCGAGATTTTGACAAGGACTGGTTTTGATATACGAGCGCATTTTTGTGGGTCATCTGAGTTAAATCAGGTCCAGAGTTTCGTCACTTCTAACCTAACGCACATATCTCATTGTTTTGACACTAGCCTATCGGTCATAAAGAAACTTTATTCAGCAAAGTTGCATTACTTAAAGCTTTTTTAATAACATTGAAAGACACACAACGAGACTTTACATTGACAAAAAGAGTCAAACATGACTAAATTCACATAAAAAGTTGCTTATTTTTGGTTTTCAAAAACAACTTCCTTCCAACCCTCAGTTATGAGGAATTAAATTTCGTCATAATGGCGAAACATTTTGTAATGAACCCAATTTTTTACTTGTTAATTTTGTATCCAATGACATTTTTTATTTATTGTTTACTAAACTCAAGTAATTGAATTTGCGTACCTATTGTAAACAGAATTGACCTTGGAATAATAACTAAATAATAATAATAAATATCCCTGGACAAGTTACACATATTGAATCTAACCACAAAGTAAGCAAATTGTATCCTTGTGTTATGGGTGTTAGCCAACGATACTACGAGTAATACATAGAAATACTTAAATAGATACCAGAATAAATTTAATAAACACCCAGACCTGGAAATGTAGACATCTAAATGACTATCACACAAATGCCTGCCCCCGTCGGTAATCGAACCCGAGCCTCGCGTTTCGTCGATACAGTTAGGCAAGTACGCTAGCCACTCGACCAACGAGGCGGTCAATCAAACTTCTACTAAGTATACTATTAATACTAATTTGTTTTACCGCTTTTACCAAACCGCATTGTCCATGTTCCTTAAAAAAGTGTTTGCTCTCTTTTTGTTAAGCTCTACTTCAATTAACAAAACCTGGTTTGATTATAAATGAAACTCAGATCACAGTTTCTGTGTAACCAGCAACTAAAATGTTGTCATATAACAAAAATTGCTTTCAGTGTACCTTAGGGTGGGCCTAAACCGAGGTACGGTCTCACAGGAGACACCCTTAGGGAGGGTCGCAGGCCTCACCCATACTTTAATCCCTGGCTAAGCACTCTGCTTGCCCACTAGCCCTGTGACGTTGTAAAAGTCTTTAGACCAGGGGTGGGCAAATTCTTTTGACCGCGGGCCGGTAAGTTAAAAAAAAACTAGTGGCGGGCCGGTTTATTAAAACAGATAAAAATAGCAGTAAATATTACGATTATAAAACGTTGTATAAAGATAACATAAGGAGATTTTTTTATTTTACAATCTTTTATTAAAATAAAATCTATTTATGAAGTCTTAACATATAAAATACGCAATATATATGTTTGAAGTATCGATTCAGTATCTCGATTGTTCAGATTTCAATAGTCTCTCAACATTTCGACCATTAATTTTTTTTAAGAAGGTTTTATTTTTTATAAAAAAACCCATCGGCGGGCCGACTTCTGCGATTTTATCTTCCAATTCCTAGCTAGATCATGATTGTGTATTCCCTACTAGATGTATTTAATCGGAACTAAAAGATTACGCTGACGACATTTAATGTTACTTTTGACCAAATGTATAATTTTTTAGATATAATATTTGTAGATTCGTATTTTCGTTGCATAATTTTGATCACGTTTCCAAATTTCATGTTAAGCAAAAAGTCTTTGCCAATCTACCTTCGCCGAAATTATTTTATTTATTTATTTATTTACTATCGGAAGGCAAACAAGCAGACGGTTTTCCTAATGGTAAGAAATTCACGCCGCCTAAAGACACCAAAGTTGGAAACGGTGCGTTGCCAACCTGAGGCCGGGATGCTAGGCCTCGAGCAAAAGTAATTTTACCGGCTACCTTACTCTCCGAACCGGAACACGTCATGACGCTATGGCGACAGGAATAGGTAAGGCGGTGGTATCAATCCGGGCAAGTCGCTGCTAAACTCTACCACCTAATCAGGTGTCACAGTGCTAGTGACAGTAAGCCTATGCTCGCCTTTTACGAGCTGCCTAACAAGTAAAACAGATGGTCTATTCTACAAAGGAGCCCTTACCAACACGGGGAAATGGTGAGATACTTTCCCTGTAGTGTTTTATTTTTTTTGATATATTCGAAGTTTCCTAGAAGACGGGTTTTTTTGGTTTCAGTGATAATTATTCTCTTTAAGTACCATCTCAAAGACTTGTAATATTTTAGAATTGCCACCATTTAGTTATCAGTTTTTTTTACTTTTTTTTGTATAGGTGTACACATTAAAGAGTTGTTCTATTTTGTTTTATTACGTAAATCAGAAAACAAAAGTGATGAGTACTAAAGTTCAAACAAGATTGTATTTTTATATAATTGGAAGGTATACTGAAGCATTAGAGGACGTCTCATTAGAGAATTTTATTTTTATTGGATTTTAGTTATTTTCATTTAGTTTTTACTAGAAATATGGAGAAAAAATTCTCAGATCCGAACATAAATCGATCTTCACCAAGCTGATAACAGAATAAAACTTATCATATATAGGGCACGGTTTGCCACCTACCACATTGCAGGCATACTAAGTAGCTTCGGCTACACTTCGGGGATCAAGGGATGAAGGTACTTAGCTTCAGAAGTTTATCAGCTCCACTCTAAATCAGCATAAAACAGTTGCATGGTACTGACAATATGACGGCAGAAATAGCAATCAACTTCTTTTATTATTGAATCAATTAAAAAACTATTAACTAAGGAAAATTTATTTAATTACTGAATCAATTAAAAAGCCCAAATTGTTAATTGATTGAATTTTATAAGTAATTTCATTTTATACGGATGTTACTCATAATTAATCAATCTAAAACATCGTTAAAAAGTGGCATCAAATTACAGTATTTCATGGGATATATTTTATTTCATCGATCTTAATCAGAATCTTCCTGGCCTTATTCCATCAAGTCCATCCCTTACCTAGTAAATATTTCGTTTGCTTCTAGAAAGGCTTGAAATTGTCTTTCTAAAGCTGTGTCCGGAAAAATACAAACTAGACGTGTTTAAAGCAAGAAGTAGTAAGTTACTTCTACCTAAGTAGGAGTATATCGTCACCTTTGATCTAAACATCACTAAATTTTATGAAAGGAATTGTTGACTTTATTACATACAAACAGAAAACAAAAACAATCCATTTTTGTACCATTTTGGTTTTAATGTGAGTTGTGAAAATGTTCATATATCTTAACGTTTATTACTTATAACTTTGTTATTTAAAACATTTTATTCACTTTAACTACTTACTTAGAGGACTACCGAATTTCTTTTTCATATTTGTCTTACGGTGTGTCTATTATCTGTTTGAATAATAAGTTTAATGGATAATAAAATACATTTATTACTTATGCCTTTCCGTTTATATTAGCAATAAAGTAGAAACAATAAATTTCTATTCTTAAATGTGTGTATTTCAAATTAATAAATTTAAAATATTTAGATTCCAGATACTAAAATTTTATAGAAAATTTAAATGATGTATCTGCTTAACTTAACATGCAAAATGATGAATAATTTCGTGTTTAATAAGCGTGATTACAATAACAATACAATTTTTCAATACATTCTTAAATTGCAATCTAACATTTTTAAGTTATTGGCCTGGCCGACGTTTTTTGTCGTTTTACTTTTTAAGATATTACTTTAGTATAAAGAAAAATTGGGGTTGACCACGCTTATCATTAAGTGGATGATATATATAGATAATAGCCTATTCTCAGACCTAAAGAGTGTGCATATAAAATTTCCTCAAAAAAAATCTGTTTAGAAGGAGTATGATGTGACAAGAAATTTATACATACATGGATAAAACGATGTCTTCGTCGTGCCATATTTGAAACAGTACAACAATACTTAGTTGTAGTATTTTAAGAAAGGTTTTTGCTAATACTACATAACTATATATTAACATTTCAAATATTGATCGTCAACGATAGTATAGACAAGTATTAATTTTTCACTCGATATCTAATAATATATCAGCAAAAATAAAACAAAAAGTAATATATACCTCATATCCTTATGTCATTAAAGCTTGCGAAACTTGGAAGTTACGAGTAGTTCAGCCAAAGCAAAAAAGGACAACTGAAACTCGTCAAAGAAGTAAGTATGCAGAAACACTATAAACTCAAAGTGTTTTAAAAAAATATAGCATAACAAGGAAATTCACGTAATAACAGCTTTGTTATTTAGTTAGGTTAACAGAAGACTTATAAATGTTCAGAATAACATCCACACTTATATGGTACCTAATAAGTTCCAACAGGAACTACCGACAGACCGAGCCCCAGATTAACTTCGACGGACATACGACATAAAAAAAAGTATCTTCAAGACCATATCCCGAAGAGGTAGGCAGAGACATAACCAGGGCAAAGATACTAAGTCCCACAATATTAGAGGTGGCAAGCCTATACCTAACCGGGCACACATCCTATCCCGAGCAACATTTTTTAATTAGAAAATTGGAAAAACCCAATTTTAATATTGTTGCCCAACCCGGGATTCGAACCCGAGATCTCATGCAGTCAAGTCCGACAACTGAACCGCTAGACCACAGAGGCAGTTCAATGATACATACGACATAGTTATCATTGAATCGGTAGGAATAATAAAATCACTAGTGGAAATTATAAAATATGTCTATAAATTTTTAGGTTCCCTCCATTTTGATAATAAAACGGTATTTTATCTTACTAATTAGGCTCTTTAATTATTTTTACGATAAGGTATTTTTTTATTTATTAATATTAATTTATTTAGAATTAGCTTGTTTTTATTTTATGTATCCGTAATAAATGATAAAGCCTAATTAAATTACTATTCATATTATGTAGGTATGCCTATTTTAATTTGTATTGTATTGCGATATCATGTACAAAAAGTTTTTGTTGATTTTTTTATCAATATTTTTACTTGTAATATGTTTCTTCCAGTTTTATGCGAAACTGGCAACTTTCTTTTCTTAATATGTCTAGTAGTTTCTGTTATTATTGGAATGGGTTTGTATAGAATGCTATTAGGTATTAATTACCCTTTTGTGCTTAGTTTCGCATTCGTTTTAATGTTTTTTTTTTAGTTTTAGTAATATTTTAAACCAATGCAAAAATTATACTTCACCTGTAAAATATATTTTTTGAATTGTAATTCTTAGTTTATTAATTGTAGTCTTCATTGTAAAAAATATCCCAGTACGAGTAATAAAGTTATTTATTCTGATTATTTTTAGCGAAATATTTGATGTTACATTTTTCCAGCCCATTTCGAGCATTAGAAAAAAGCCATTGGAATGCATCTCTTCCTACCAGGAGAATCGTATGCTATTAACTTGTGCTAAATAAATGTCATAATATTTTCGGGGTAATCTGATGATTTGTATCACCGTTGTGATGACAACATATCATCATCTTTAAATATCAAAGGAAGTCCTTTGATATTTAAAGATTGTGTAATATTTTCGTGGGTTTGGAGTATAACAAATTGGTTTTGATCCATGAATATGAAGGCTTTTTCTAATGCGGACAACCAACATCATAAATAACGACGATTATCGTTCAAGCAACATGAAACATTTAACCTTAGATTGTGTATTACTTTAGACTGCAAGTTATGAAAACTAAGTTTATAAGTTTTGATGTTTGGTTACGCTAACTACAAGTACAAAATTGTTTGTAGGTATATTTCGTTTGAGTTTTTTATGTTGTTTGAGTAGTCATTTTATATTATAAAATACTCACCTAGCACTTTATAGAATTTATATTACACACTGGCAGTTGTCATAGCAGTCAGTTTGCTCACGATTAAAACTTTTTTAAGACTTAGACTTAATCCAAACTGAGCTTTAAGCAGGATTGTACACATCATGTTAGAAGTAGTATATAGTAAGTCAAACTATCAAAAAAAAATTTGATGGTATGCAATACACATAGCTTACAGATTACAAAGACCAGACTAAAATTAGGGTGTCTAACTTTTTTCTAAGTAAGCACATAAATCTAAATTTTTATATTAGTTCTTTAGTGAGTAACTGTGACACATGCTAAACTACGGTTACTATTATACTTGTAATGCTGAATAGTTATCAATTACATTTTCTTTCTTAATTTATTCTTGATTTATTGTACCTCTAAGTCTACCATTTGATTTATTTTATCAGCTCTTTTTTGGGTCAGCTGCAAGAAATCTCTTAATCTGAGATAACCTTTTGTAGAACTCTTTTAGCTTTAAAGTTTACATAAATTCTTTGTTTACAATAAAAAATAAAATGAAACACTGAAACGGACGGGGTCTGTAGCAAAATATTCTCTAAGTTCAAAATCCGTAATGGGTAACCTATGATTAATTCAAAGACCTTATCAAGTTACTTTAACAATGGAATGCAGAAAGGAGTGTCAGGTAAAACAATTAATAAATTTTAGCAGGTGCAGGGTGAGTGAGCCATTAAGTGGAAATGTCATCAAACGTTCACTTTTATAACGTAAAAACGTTTCTAGACAAGTTATATGAATTGATTTAAATCCAAAGTAAGCAGTATCCATTGGACATAATATTTCAAGCAAATGCATAAATAAAATACGTAAAGTTTTCTAAAAAAAATAATGTTGTCCGGGGTTGGATATGTGCCCGGTTGGCGATAGGCTTGCCACCTATCACATTGTCGGACTTTGTGTCTTCAGTTCGTCGTGGGTGCCCTGGTTGTGACTCTGCTTACCTCTTCCGGGATATAGGCGTGAAGTAAGTAAGTGTACTTTAAATTTAATAATCATCGAGACATCTATGTTCATAACATAAATGTGGGGCCCTGTAGGGAATTAAATCCAAAGCTTTCGGATGATCGTTGGCGTTAGGCATGTCCGTTCACCTCTTTATTGTTATTTTTTTTACTATTTGTTCAGGTTGCATTAGTAATATTTTGAAAAACTTTATTATCAAAAAAATACTTCACTCAGGTACGAGTACAATACAATATAGTACAGTACACTTACAAAGTATTAATATGTTTTTAGTGAAATACAAAAATAATTACCCATTATTAAAAATAGTAAACTCCCTAGTTACAAAAGTCGATAATAGTTGAAACTTGTCGATAATACTTGAAAACAAAAATAGTTAGGTAACAAAATAATCTACACATATAATAAATCTGTAGAAGGGTCAATTCTGTACATTGAAAATATTGAAAAAATAAATAGCAGGGGGTGTTACTGGATCGATACCAAACCCAAATATGTGATTAAAAAATGTTTTGTTTGTCTGTCTGTCTGTATGTTTAGGCATACTACTACATACACACACACACACTACACGTGAAACTAACAGTTCGATTTCGATGAAACTTGGTATAATTATACCTTATTATCCTGGGCATAAAATGGGATACGTTTTAACCTGGAAAAATACGTGGTAAAAATCTGAATTTTTCAGTTTTATCACGCGAAGACCGACATCCACGCGGACGGAGTCGCGGGCGGAAGCTAGTTAAGCATATTCTATATGCCTATCTATAAAGGTAGCGAACATTTTTAACCTACTCCAAAAAAGTGAAAGTTACAAATTCGTTTGTACGTTTTTTTTGTATGTTTGGCGATTACTTGACCAGTATCAAATGGATTGTGGTGGTTTTTTCATCGAAAGGTTATGATGTTATTAAAATGTTATTAAAATCCACTAAACGGTTTTGAATTACATTTATTTGTGCATATATTTATATATATAATGTAGTAACATAATCAGTAGGTTTTTTTTGCAGTTTTTTTTGTTTTGCGGTGAGGCATTTTCGTTAGTTATAAAATCACAGGCGAATATGTTGAAAGTTGTTAGTTGAAATAGCAAATAATGGTTAAATACCATCTCCGTAGCCTATACATACATACATCCATATACACCATGGATGTTAAAAGGATGGGACCAATCTAGTATTATAAACTAGTAGAATATTCCAGCAACCTAAGTTATCTAATTACTTTAAGCATACGATGGAGTTGTCCAATTCTGATGCTAACAAACTTTTGTTGATAAATGGTTGAAAATCTAGGGGACATGTACTTTACCAATAGGTCGTAGGAGTTCGGTTTTTTGAGGCCCTACCTTATATTTCTATATTTATTTAGAATATATATCTATACTTGTAATCAATATTGCAGAAAAAAATACATATATTTTACAAAAAATAGGCACAGGCGACTAAAAATGGGTATCAGAACATATTTCTAGCACTTTTTGAATTTTTGTCTGTCTGACTAATTCTCGCTGAATTTACTGAACCAATTATAACTAAGTTTAGCAAAAAAGTAAGAATAAGGTAGATACTTTATGCTCCAAGGAATATTATAGCGTCCTTTTTAACCCACGCACTGAAGTGGTACACCTTGGGGGAGGGGTAAAAGTCAAAATAAAAATTGTACTAGAATTCACTAATTCGTAGTCCGATTTTGTTCACATTTTGTTTTGCTTTAAAGATTGTCCCATCTTTTTTCTAAGTCACATATCTTCACGCCAAATCTCCTAGCAGAGTAGACAGAGATTATCAAATGTCAAGTGAACGAACTTTAGTAGCGCAACTTAACGTTAGTATAGTTTTTTTATCTACGGACTGGTAAGCAAAACCCTTTTAGGGTACAGAGGTCTGATGTCTAACAATAAGTTGAGCTTACATTGCACCGCAATTCGCACTGGTTTGCTGTGGTGCAAAGTTTATCCTTGTACTGAAAAAAATCGAGTTCGATACAAAAAAGTCTTGATATAGCACACTGTGCGATATTTCAATCAGCATTTCCACACACTGGACCGGCAAGCGGCAGCAGTGTGATATCCATAAAGGTGTTTTTTTATGTAAAAAAAATATATACCCTAAATGCGTTAAATGTATTAGTTCAGCGATTAATAGTGCCTACTTTCAACACCAAGACATACCTATTTGTTTGCTATATTTAAGGGGAGTGTCTTTTTACTGTGAAAGCATGTAATTAAATGACACGTATAAAATATTTTGAGTCAGTAGGTAACCATTATATCTAGACTCCTAAAGAGACATATGCTTGTATTTTATTTTCCGAACAAAATGAATTCTTGGTTTCAGTATAAACCGAAATTCCGAATTGGATCAAAAATTATAAGTATGTATACTTCCAAATTAAGGTGGTTTAGTTGGGGTGGGGAGTGTAGTTTAGAAAATCGGAGTCATAACCCCGTAATAAAATTGTTTTGCCTGGGAATTATACTCCTCTTTTAAATTCAATCTTTTACTTTTAATATTTTTAATATTGTTAGTAGTAGTAAAAAAGGAGGGTGTGATTGTGGCTTATCTATTTTTTCTGACAAATGTACTAATTTTCTGAATAATCATTTTCTATATTACATGACTATTTGTGTATGGAAATATTAAAAACAAAACAAATAAAATTTGATAGTTTTTATTTGGTACAAAAATATTTTAATAGCTTCTTTAATGGAACTGACGTAGAATCACAGATAAAAAGTTTATGAAAACAACTTAAAACGAAAATAACTTAAATAGAAAAGGGGTCGAGGAAGAGAGTCAGCGAAGTTACCACCAGCCGCTGTTCCAGCCGCTGCGGTAGCCGCTGCCGTAACCGCTATAGCCCCGTCCGTAGCCACCGTAACCTCCGTAGCCTCCGTAACCACCGCTCCAGCCCCTGTTCCATCCACCGTATCCACCGTAGCTGCTGTACGATGGGTAGCTTCTAGCATAGACAATGGGCCGGCTGTAGGAATAGCTAGGAGATGACCAGCCGCGAAGGTATCCAGCCTGGGCTCCGAGGGCCAGCGCCAGGAATAAAAGGCACGCCTGAAATCAAACATAGTGTTTTTACTGTCTGTGCTAAAAACTCGAGGCTTTTACACAATTGTTATATAATGTATTTTACAAAATGATTTTTGTTTCTAAAACATAAAGTTTTTGTTTCCTAATTTAAAATTGTTCAAATTACTTTGATAATGAATTGTGTAAAAATAGGAACAAAGTTTTTTTTATAGAACAGGAGGCAAATGACGAAGGGGTTAATCCTACAGTGATCACTACAGTCTACAGATATACGCAGCACCACAAGTGTTATAGATGCGTTGCCAGCCTTAAAGAAGTGTAAAGACGCTCTTTTCTTAAATGTTTTAAGGATTATCCCTTTAGAAAATCTTTATTCACTTGAACCATACAAGTGGTATTTGTGTGCGTCGACATTTTTTTAATCTACCACCGGATCGGAATCGCGGCCACACACTGAGAAGATCCGGCGAAAGAAAAACAGCGGGCTTATTTTTTTTCAATAATAATAGTTACAATATAAACTAGATTAAAAATGTAAATTACAATCTTACTTTAACTTAAATAAAGTATAAATAAAGATATATTGTTATAAGCGATAACATAAAAATGGATCAAAATATCGATCTTGGACAGCAAGTTTTGGATTAGGATTGATTATTAATATCGGCCGTAAGAAGATGGAGTTTCGGGAAAAGTAACTAATCAGTAGGCTAGCACAATTATCATCTTTGGTGCGTATTTATTTGATTTTTTTATGTCATAGGGAGGCAATAAGCAGACGGATTTCCTGATGGTAAGAAATGCCTATAAACACCAAATGTGTTAATGGTGCGTTGTCAACCTGAGGCTAGGATGGTCAGCCTCCTGCGTAAGTAAGTAAATCGGCTACCCTACCCTCCAACCGAAACAAGACAATGACGAGCATTGTCATTTTGTGGAAGGAGGTAAGGCGGTGGTGCCTGTATGTCCGGGCGAGTCGTTGCAGGACTCTACCACCTAGTATATAAAAAAGCCGCAACTCATTCGAAATAAGCAGATTGACATGAAAAACTCAAGGTTTTAGAACCAATCCCATACCACAAGTATAAGTTTTTCCCATCAAAAGTCTGTGCATTGCATGAGAACACATAAACTTATAGAATAGACTTCAAGGCAGTGGTGATGAAACGGTGCTGCGAGCAGAACGATGGAGGAATGATAATCGCATATTTAAACAAATAGATGGTATCTTTTAAGTAAACAATACGACTATTATGTTAACCAGTATCTAAATTACAAAAGTTTTTTTACAACAAATTTTATGGACTAACTTTAGACAATCAGTTAAGGCCCTATACTTAGCCAGAAGAGCCAATCGCCGCACTCCCCCGTTCCATGATTACTATGAAATATTGCGCTCTAAAGTAAACGTCTTAAGTGACAAATCACTATTTTTGACGCTATAAAAGTAATTTGGAAAAAAGGATAAAAACTGAAACACTTATCTTTTAGGTAAAGTACTTATCTATGTTTATGTTAAATCTGGTGTCGATATTTTCATAACTGAAGTAGACAGTTGGGTTTTGCTTTCAAAAAAGGCTTAACTTTTTGATTTTTTCTATCGAGCAAAGTGAAATGAATCGTGTTTTGGAAACACTAGTCTTATAAAGCATATTAATGTTAATCTTTTGTATTTTTGTCACCAAGATCCATGATTGCTTTTTATGAAAAAAACATTATACTGCTGACGTATTTTAGCATACATGGACCTTTAAAGCGGACCTTCTCAAATTACAATAGACCTGACTTTTACGAAATTACCCAAAGCGATTGCTTGTGTGCTTGTCTTTGTTCCATGTGCCACAAAATTATTTGTATGTATGTTATTTCTGCGTTCAGATTTTAGTGATTTTGATGGTTGTGGATGTAATGCCTAAGCAAATTATAAAATATTAAATTGAAACATTCCTTACGAATTATAAATACAAATGTAAATTTGTTTGTTACATTTTTAAGCGGAAACTACTTAACCAATAAACATGAAATTTGATACACATGTGCTAGAGATACTAAAGGTAACATAGGCTATTTTTTAAATACTTAATTGCAAATGAAACTGTCACAGCTTCAGCTAATTGCAAATGAAACTCTCACAGCTTCATTTGCAATTAAGTATTTAAAAAACTGGCTTTAAACCATAGTGGTTTATAGCCAGTGTCCTTTAAAGTACTGAATCTGTTTATTAATATTAAATTATGCAGTTACTAAAGTTTTGTAGGTGTAAATATTTGTTAGCTACTTTTTGGCATAATACAACAAACAAGCAAACGGCTTATCTGATGGGAAGATACAGTCGTGACATACGCTGTAGATGTCATAGGTGCCTCACTTTCATGTGGTCAGGGTGTTAGTCCTTTTGTAAAAGTCTACCGGCCTCCCTACCTTCCGAATCGGAACAGAACACTGTCGCTAATGTTAGAATTGGTGCGATGGAGGATGTACACCACTCTAATAATAGTTAAATACGAGTGAAAACGATTTTATATTCTTTATTTAAATGGATTCACGCAGGACAGCTAAATAACTGTTGAAGTCACGGGAAACGACTAGTTGTACTTGTTTTTGTTTTAGCAAAAACTTCCTTTAAGTATAATTAACCAAGCCAAATAACCAAGAACCATGAGGCGATTAGGATCTTTGATAAAACCTAAGACCTATTCATTAAAATATTAATCAAAATTTTAATCTAAATAATTTGGTAAGTAATTATAATGGTGTAATACTAGAAAACTTGTATAACCTAAATAAATATTTGAACTGACACTTTGAATGACAAATGACACTGATTATAAC
>NJDD01005806.1:108419-133073 GCA_002245505.1 Calephelis nemesis
CATACGAAAATTGTGCTGACGGAGGAGTATGAAATTTGGCAAACTTATGAAAAGTGCAAAACGCTAATATTTTTCAACAATAATGCTTATCAAGTACATTAAATCAATAAATAAAACATTACCCAAACTACCATGCATTTGAAACACACATAAAAAACATATTGCTGATAACGATAAAAGATCACAGATGGGGCACTAAAAAGTTTGGAAACAAAGTAGTTGGTCTTGAGAAATAGAGATGGCGTACTTATCAACAAGACTTTAAAATTTAATATGGTCGAATTTCGACGAACAGGCAACCACTAGTCATATTAAAGACAAGAAGACAACGTTAAAATGCGTTAGTTACTAAATACGAGTACTAAATAAAAGTTACCGCTGGTTTTATTTGCAACTTATCTTCTATGAATCAGTAATAATAGTAATACTAATTGGGCCTGCTCCTCTGCGTAGACTTGATTTTTGCCTCATTTCCTGGTATCTCGAAAGATACTAGGAGGGCCTTTTCTATCCGTATCACATATAACAGAGCACAGTGGTATGCAAGCAAGCAAGTTGCCTGGGCACCACCACCTTAGCTTTTCCCGTTGCTATAGTGACACTGTTTGGCACGGTCGTGTTCCAATCAGAAGGCTAGGGTAGTCGGTTAGGTAAATACCACACCACATCGACACATATAATATAATTACTTTCTATAGATTACGTTTGTCTCTTGATGGTAAAATACTAATTGTTCGCATTAAGAAATAAAATTAAAAGTATGTTTAATATAATATGAACTAGTGGTCGCCCATTGGTCGACATTCGACCATAATAAATTTTAATATCTTGTAGACAAGAACGCCATCTTCATTTCTTAAGACCAACTACTTTGTTTCCAAACTTTTTAGTGCGCCATCTGTAATCTTTTATCGTTATCAACAATATGTCATCATTATATTTGTTTGTGTGTGTCAAATGCATTGAAGTGTGGGTAATGTTTTATTTGTGGATTTAATGTACTTTATAAGCATTATTATTGAAAAATATTTGCGTTCTGCAATACTCCTACACATAAAGTTTATTTATTGATTTAATGTACTTTATAAGCATTATTATTGAAAAAGATTTTCGTTCTGCACTTATCCTACACATAAACTTTAAGTGTGCCAAATTTAATGCTCCTGCGTCTGCGCAATTTTCGTAAAAAGGGGTCCAAAGTTTTGGCACCACGTATTAATATATAGATAATAGTTAAAAGATACAATTTTAGATATACTAAGAATGATTAAAAAAACAATTTTTAATCATTGTAAAAGAATTTGAGACTGTTTAAAATATATTGTTCTTCTAAGAAATATACATAATTACGCAATAATTATAAGTATTATTTGTTATTTAGACAAACAAGGCCACATCTTTATGCTAAAATATATGATTAAGGTTAGAGCTACGAGGCAGACTACACCCAGTTCAGTTTATAGCATGTTGGGCAACACCGCGGTTTACTTTAACACATTAGCATTTCAAATTAATAACGCTTTATATAAAATGGCCGGTGGGTATTTTCGAGAAGCTTATTTAATTGTATTAGGATGCGTCGACGGACGTCCATTTTGTAACATCTTGAAAAGGATATTACCGCAAACACTATGTATAAAAAATATTTTTAAACCACACTCATAAACAGATAGGTAAAGGTGTACCCAGAACACCCACGATTAGCTAAAGATGCTTAGTGTTACTTTAAAATAGGTAGTAAATGTATCAAAATCGCTCAAAGTTGTTTTTATTAGAGAACTAGCTGTGCCGGCGAAGTTCGTTCCACCACACAGTTTGTATGGGAAAAATAAAGTATTGTTTTTCCTATTTTATCTGCAATTTTCCAGGTTCTTCTCTTAATAAAAACTTTCTTTTGACAATAAGTAAAATATCAAAAAAAGAATTATCCAAATCGGTTCGGTCAGAAAATTGGAGAAACATTTTTCGAGATTGAGTTAATTGTCGATCTACCTTATTACTCGTACATAAGAAGCTTAATATATCTCAAGTTGGTAACGAATCATTTTTATCTTTCGTGGTTATGACATGTATTTCTTAAAATCATGTAATCCTAAAATGACTAAATCAAACCCCACAAACTAAAATTATTTGACCAGTTCAACTAGCTGCTTGTTGAGAGTAATCTTTATCAGCAGGTTAAACCGCCAGCTACTTACTTTAAATAAATTAGTTTAAGTTAACAGTACAGTTAGTTTAAGTTAAAGTAACAGGCGTAACCCTATAAGTTTTACAGTTCTATTGATAATTTTTGAAAATTTTGATGATTCTTAAATTTACTGTTGGCACTAAAATATCTAAGGTAAGTTGCTTTAAAAAAAATAAAGAAAAGAGTTCGAAAAGGCATGCTCCGCTAGTTCGGTCACGTGGAAAGAATGGCAGATAAAAGATTGAAAAGCAGATATACAATGCAAATGTGGATAGATTTAGGTACCTGGAGAGAGCAAGGTTGACTTTCCACGATCAGATCAATCGGATATTATCCGAGGGTGGTGTCAAAAGTCTCCGAAACCGGCGTGTCTGTATGAAAATGGTAATGAATTTGAAGGAAGCCAGACAGATTTTTCAGAATCGTGAGATTTAGCATTCTCTCTGCCTACCTCGTAAGGGACTTTGCGTGAGGATATGTATGTATGTAAAATAAAAAAATAAACATTCCAAGTACTACACTTAAATGAAAATATCTTAACTTTAAATGTGTTCTTGAAGTAAAAATAATGTATAAGGGCTGTTTATTAAAATGATTTCTGTTCACTGCCCAATCTCTAACAAGTTATTTCACCGTGTGAACGTTCACCAGTAAACAGAAGCTACAAACTTGGCTCTGTCTCACGCCCTTAGTCTTAATTAAATGTTTGTTTATCCAACAATAACTAAAAACTTATTAATTGCGACGTTAATGGATACACTTAAATATAACTTTACGACTTATTGCGTCCATATGAGTATGTTTTTCGATTGCGTAATGATACACTTAACTGTTTTTCCCATAAGTCGGTGAGGTCGTTTGACGGTTGCTATGAATAAAAGTTAAAATTATTTTATGTTTTCGTTACGTTGGTAGTAATGAATTGTAATCTGCATAAAGTATTTTTTAAATTACCGTTATCTTATTTCAACGTGTATATTAGAAAGAACCAAAAAGACTTTAATTCTGTCAGATTAGCTGGTTTGCTTTTATTCTATATTTAACTAGCTGTTACCCGCGGCTTTGCTCGCGTGGCAGTTAATGTATTTACTAATTATAGTCCATTAATAATTAATATCACAAAAACTCGCAACCTCTGTTTCACCCCTTTAGGGATAGAATTTCCATAAACGCTTAAACATACATACCTATTCATTTTTAAATAAATAAATATCCCTGGATAACATACACAAATTGAATCTAACTCCAAACTCAGAAAATTATATGCTTGTGTTATGGGTGTCAACGGTACTATTACATAGAAATACTTAAAAAGATATACCAGAATAAATTTAATAAACACCCAGACCCGGAAATGCAGACATCTAATGTTCATCACACAAATGCCTGCCCCCGTCGGGAATCGAACCCAAGCCTCGCGGTTGATCAGTGTAGTTAGGCGTGTACGCTAGCCACTCGACCAACGAGGCGGTCAATTTTTAATAAGTAGTAATGTTAGTATGTTAATCATTATTAGTACGTTGCCAATCTGAGTTCGGAATGTTAAACTTTCCATTAATTTATTGACTTCTTTACATTCGTAAACGGAATGTGACAATGATGAGTACTTTTTTTATTAATTAAGATAGCGTACAAGCACACTTTACTGACGGTGAGAAATCAGAGATATTATAAGTAATGGCTATACCATGAACGGGGTGTTAGATAAGATCTATTGTGCAAGCCGATCGACTATAATACCATCTAGACTGCACCATGGCATTGTCATTATGTCAACAGGAATGAGTAAAGCCTGGATATTGCCCCAACAAGGCTCTACCATCAGTGGACATATTAATGATCAGCTATTTACCCTATGCTTGCCTTATGTAAGCTACGAAACATGCGCAAAGTCGGTTATCTAATCTACACAGGAGACCCGGACCAACGCTGAAAAACTTACTTTATACGAAGACTACCACCAAGTTGAAGTGACTGAACAAGTAGAATTACCCAGTAATCTAATTTCTTGATATTTCGGTAGCGTGCCGTACCGTCACATTCCTAAAATATATTACAAATTATCATCAGCCAGAGGACGTCTACTGCTGGACATAGGCCTCCACCAAAGAGCGCCACTATTTACGGTCATTAGCCGCTTGTATCCAGCGGTATTAGTGGTGGGCTATTTATAAAATAATAAAGTAAAAGTGATACGTAAAACAGTACAAGTGTTTCTTCATTTAAAAATATGGCTATCAGTGGTAATTGTATAAAGTCATCAGATGTAAAACTCTATTAGCAAATTTTAAAATTAGCTACAAATTTGACTTCCTTTTCTGGATTTTTTAGTATGGGTCCGTGGAATATTATGCTAAAGTTCTTTTCCAGCTGACCTAGAAAATATATATAACAAGTAAGTTAATATAGAAAATATGTATAATAAATAAGTATAGAAAATAAGTCTATGCCCTGTACTCTCAATTTTTTCATATCGCTTAAAGCATTTCGTTTGTTAAAAAATTACACTTAATTAATAAATGTTTTTATTAATTAAGTGTATTTTTTTGTGGATATAGTTATCCAACAAATAAATGTTTATGTAAAATTAAAAAATACTTTTGAGTTTTATAATATAGATTATATTTGATTTAGCCTCGCTATTTGAAATGAAGAATTATCTTCATGCCCATATTTCCGAAGAGTTAGGCAGACGCACAACCAGGGCACCCACAATAAGTCGAAGACACTAAATCCCACAATGTGATAGGTGGCAAGTTTATCGCCTACCGGGCACATATCCAATACCGGGAAACGCTATTCTTATTAGAAAATTGAAAATACAAATTTTCTATTTTGTTTGTTTACCGAACCAGGAATTGAACCCGGGACCTCAAGAAGTCGAATCTGGACCACTAGAACACAGAGGCGATTTCAAATGTATATTAGTACAATTTTGAGGACTAGCTGACATTGTTCCTGTCGCAGGGTTAGTAATAATCACTGCTGTAATAAAAATAGGAGGGGTATAATATTAATAAACAAAAACATTGTCGATCCATTTTATAGACTGCAAGTTTTAACTGAACTAATTAGATTTCGTGGAAATACCCAGAGCATTGCCCTTTCTATAACAGGTTGTGTGGCTTTGAAGTAGTGGTAAAAGCCAAAGGTGAAGGACGTCATTAAATATTCGAACCACATAAATTTTATTAAAACAGGCTCAAATATCGACCAAAAAACATTTAACATTTCAAATGTTAAATTTCACAGAGTTAAGCTTTGTTTAAAATGTTTACGTATACATATACATACTTTTAAAGGTACATAAGCTCGTGTAGAATAATTTCAATATCATTCAAGTGCGTTCTCTTTAGAGTTTCATTGTTTATTTAGCAAGCTAATTCCGTGATATTTTTTTAAGTTTTTCTTCGAGTTTTCAAATTTGATTTTAATATAAATATATAAAGAAGTGGGGTCGAGTGACTCAAGAAATGACTCAATGCCTTCTACAACAAGCAACAGATTATCTAAAATCTTTTTCTGAAATATGTTATAGTAGTTTATAGTCTGTTTTATTAAAAATACGGAACGATTCTCTGTTAAATAAAAAAAGTAAATTATTGTTTGTATGAACAAGGAAACCTGAACAATGAAATATAACAAACGCCGCCCGGTGTTTGTTATATTTATTATATTTCATTGTTTAGGTTAGCTAAAATATATATTTTTTGTTAAAATAAGGATATTTCGTACATTTATAAATTAAACTGTAAAAAAACTAAATTCGATTTTAATAAGTCTGATATTTACGTACACAAAAAAAGATTATTTTCCTATATTTTTTTGCAAATACAAAGAGAGAGAGAATACACAGAAAGGAGACGAATATATAATCTCCTCGTTTTTAGAAGTCAGTTATAAACTCACAAACTTGTAACTAATTTCTTAAATAGTTTATACCATGATAATTTACTTAGACTGATTTAACACTGACACAAACAAAATACTCGTATACAGATTTATATGAATGTCAGTCATTATAAACATATAAATAGTAGAAGTAAAATGAAACATCTAGAAAAACCATATGTAGGTCTGCACCTCTCTGAAATCGAATCCTAGCCTTGTCATTAATAGACGGTGTTAAGCGTGTTCGCTAACCCCACAAACACAGAGGTGATTACTTAATAAAAAAAATTCAAAATTACAATAAATTTTAAAGAAAGAAAAAATTTCGCCCAGACAGGATTTGAACCTGTAACCTTTCGTCTCAAGCCAACGAATGCTCTAACCAATTGAGCTACTGAGGATTCAAGTCCCGTAGCGAAATTTTTAATTCCTTTCTAACCCGTTAACCCGTTTTTTTCTTTCTTTAAAATTTATAGAAATTTATCCCAAGCACAGGGCAAGAGCTAAAAAAAATAAATTAAAAATGACAAGTTTTATTTGACAAAACAAACTAGCCTCGCTATTCTTCTTCACTAGTATACTCTTGGGTAATAGTTGTCACTATAACTTATACTTGGTTGGTAATAATCACTGCTATATTCAGAATAATAGGGGTATGCATTACTATAGGTTATACTTGGCTCGTAGAATTCGGGGTATGAACGCACAGGGTAGGATACGTCGTAGGATGCGACAGGGTAAGTTTCTACAGGCTGCCTGTAGGTGTACTCCGGCCTGACGTAGGACTGCACGTTGTAGACTGGTCGTGACTGAACAGGATACGAGACAGTCTCTATTTGCCGCACCGGGTAAACCTGCAAAGAGATTTTCATGTTATTGTTAAATTGCCGAAACATTTATTAAAAACTACTTACCTAAAATGTATTTTGAAATTCTGGCTACATTACAAACAGGTTACATGTTATTGCTACCCTGAGGCTTGAGTATGAGCTGTTTTCTTATTCTGATATATATATTATATATATACCGACGGGGGCAAGCATTTGTGCGATGAACATTTAGATGTCTGCATTTCTGGGTCTGGGTGTTTATTAGATTTATTCTGGTATCTATTTAAATATTTATATGTATTAACATCGTTGACTAACACCCATAACACAAGCATACAATTTGCTTACTTTGGGGTTAGATTCAATTTGTGTGACTTGTCCAGGGGTATTTATTTATTTATTTATCCTTTTTTGTTCGAATATAATTTATTTGTATATTTATAAAATATATAAAATAGAGACATAGACATAGACTCGTAAAAATACAAATCCAACAATAAAATGAAAATGAGCTGTAAATGCGTTGAAGTCTTTTGTATGACATGATTGACGCAGTCCAACATTATGTTTTTGTTATATCATGCGTTATATACGTGTAGATAAAAACAAATGTACATTTTTGTCTTTAGTGTAAAGTCTTTTTTCACTAACTCTGAAAGCTGTAATAAGGCGTTTAGTGTATTAATTAATAATTTGTTTGTGAAAGTATTTCATTGGTAATGAATAAAATCCCCTTAAAATATGTGCTATTAGAAAAATAATTTACAGTTACCGGTCATTTCATAGACAGAACAAAAGCCTTATTTCATGTATTTGATACTAGCTTCACCATCACTAACTAACCAACTAACTTCATTCGTGTGGAATAATTAGCATTAGAAATGCTATAGACTACATGATTATAGCTTTTCTAGATAAATGGGCTATCTAACACTGAAAAAAATTTTCAAATCAGCCCAATAGTTCTTGAGATTAGCGAGTTCACACAACCAAGCTCTTTAGATTTATGATATTAACATTAGGCTACATGACTATAGCCTTTTTAAAAATGGGCTATCTGACACTGAAAGAATTTTTCAAATCAGCCCAACAGTTCTTGAGATTAGCGTGTTCAAACAAACAAAATCTTCAGATTTATGATATTATTATACACCCTGATTTTTTTATCACCATTCAAATTTTAATATGTTGATCTTAAGTGAAAAAAATTAAATACGTGTTTTTTCTTTTAGTATCCCTCAATACTAAAATATTAAGATATGACATCGCAAAGTCGTCTACAAAGTATTTGATACTAGCGCTGAGTGCTCTGACATGCTAGATAGCTACCTGCTAGACACCTATTTTTTTTTCATAAATGGACTTATTTATATATACTTTATGCCTAGAAAAATTTGGATGGTGATAAAAAAATCTTGCTGTATATGTCCGGAGCCATAACAAACAGATGTAATTAGAGTATCTTCAAGCCCATATCCCCGAAGAGGTAGGCAGAGGCACAACCAGGGCACCCACGACTAGCCGAAGATACTAAGTCCCATAATGGGATAGGTGGCAAGCCTATCGCCAACCGGGCACGTTTCCAATCCCGACCAACATATTTTTATTAGAAAATTGGAAAAATCCAATTTTCTTTTTGTTGGCCGAACCCGAGACCTCATGCAGTCAAGTCCAACACCCGGTCCGCTCGACCACAGAGGCGATAATAGATATAGATCAGATGTAATTAATTTACCTGTAGGGTCACTTTACTTGTTTTATGGTAGGCAAGCCAATGTTATAATATACAATTAAAATATAATTTATTGCAGGTCGTTAATATATCGCTATTTCGTGCTTAAAGGTAACTCGAACCAACAAAGCTGATCATTTATTAAACTATGAGGAGCGTTCCACAAGGGCATTTGAAGTGTTGAGATCTATGGCAAAACTTTGTTTAGACTTTAGTTATTAGGTTACATACATACAATCATATCTTCACTTAAAACTTAAAAGAGCGTACTTCAGAGGTAGTTCTTTTACCTTACATATACGAGGGGTTCTATTACCTTACATATACGAACACCCTACGCAATTTAAAGGTGGCAATCAAAGAAAAAAGACGGGGAAAATTGACCGCAGGTGTCTTGCTTCTTCACGACAACGCGCCGGTTCACACAGGGCGCGTTGTCAAGGCTGCTGTGAGGAAATGTGGGTTTGAAGAAATCAATCATCCACCCTACAGCGCGGACCTGGCCCCTAGTGATTACTTTTTGTTCCCAAACCTGAAGAAAGACCTCCGGGGTACGCATTTTTCCGACGATGAAGACTTGAAGGCGGCAATTTATGAACATTTTTCAGGCAAAGAAGAAAAATGTTTTTAGAAGGTATTGAAAAATTATTTTCCCGCTCAAATCATTTATTGAGGTAGTGGGGGACTATATTGAAAAATAAATTTTATTTAGAATTTTCTGCCTTCTCTTTCATACCTATACCGAGAATACATTGAACGCCCCGCATATATATTATTAAATTACACTTATTATTATATTACACTTCAAATGCTCTTGTGGGACAAGGGCATTTGAAGTGTTGAGATGTATGGTAAAACTTTGTTTAGTTATTATTTTAATAACATATTACATTCATATCTTCACTTAAAAGACTGTACTTCCGAGGTAGTTCTATTGCCACCATGTCTGGATCTGGTGGTGGGATCCCAGGGAAATCAAGAAAAATACTTAATTTTGTATCTAGAAGACTTACTTATTGAAACCGAAGTCCGTTTTTTTTGCAGTTTTACTGCACATAAATATTTTTTTTTTATGATATTGGAAGGCAAACAAGTAGACGGATTTCCTGATGGTAAGAAATTCACGCCGCCTAGAGAAACGCAAAGGTGGTATTGCTGCGTTGCCAACCTGAGGCCGGGAGGTTAGGCCTCGAGCAAAAGTAAATTTACCGGCTACCTTATACTCCGAACCTGAACCTACCACCTAGTCAGATGTGACGGTTTTAGTGACGGTAAGCCTATGCTCGCCTTTTATGAGCTGCCTGGCACAGAAAGGCAGATGGTCTATTCTGCAAAGGAGCCCGTACCAACACAACACAACACGAAAAATATGCAGATATATAATAAAAAACATATATATAAAAAGTAAAATGGTATTCTAATGAGATAATTGATATGAGGTATATCTAAATCGATACAAAATTTATTTAAATTTTACATAAAATATACAATAATATCCAAAGATATCTTACGATAAAACTGTTTTTGCTATTATAAGGATATTGACTGGATATTCATTTGGCCTTAGCCATTAATTCGTTTAGTTTTGAAGACTTATAAGGCCGTTTTTTTTGTAATATTTAGTTTTAAAGTTTTATTTTAAGTGTTTTTTTAATTTATTTTGTTTCACAGTAAAGAGTTATTCTATTCTACCAGTATTCGACCTGATCTAATCCAAATCAAGTAAATGGCATATCTATACTCTAATATTATAAAGCTGAAGAGTTTGTTTGTTTAAACGCGCTAATCTCAAGAACTACTAGATTTGAAAAATTCTTCCAGTGTTAGAAAGCCCATTTATCAAGAAAAGCTATAGGCTATAACATCATTACGCTAAAATCAATAGCAGCTGAGCACAAACAAAAAATGTTTCAAAATCGGGAGAAGGACGTAGGCTACTTTTTATCTAAAAAATTCAACGGGTAGCGTTATTATTAACTACTAACTAAATAATAAATAAATATACTACGCGGGCGAAGCCACGGGAAACAGCTCGTTTAAGATAAAATATACTTAAGGTAACAATGGTTATACATACCTAACGAAATATTGTAAATTTTGAAGGAGAAAAACTTCATCTCTGGCAAGAATTGAAAATGTACCCTTGTACTCACTAACTACTTTAGCTACCAAGGGCTAAAATCTAGACTAGATTTTTTTGTAAATGTAAATTTCATTTGCTATGAATAACTTATGTCGATTGTATGACATGTAAATATGTAATTTATTTAAAAACACTTGTACTTTCCACAATATATTTTATTATTTTTTTTATTAATTAATAAAATATATTGTGGAAAGTACAAGTGTTTTTAAATAAATTACATCAAGAATGCAATTCCACCAAACTCCGACGATAAGAAGTATAGAATGTAAATATGTACCTGCGTGACGTAATCTATAGAGGAACCAAAGATGAATTACCAAGTGATATCTTTCTTTCAAATTTATGAAAACGAGGTACGTTTACGATACGAAGCACGGGTAAAGTATTATGTCAAAATTATAACTAATATTTATACAAATACTAACACTATATCAATATGTGTATATATGTGTTAATCATTAGACTGAACCTAAACGGTAATTATTTTTTAAACATGTCATGAGATTAAATTTCAATAATATTTATTAGTGATAAAATATTATTTAAAAGTGTAATGTGCCAAATTATTCCCAGTCCAGATACAAGCAAAAATTATTTTGCACGCGTTTATTAGATATTTTTTTTATTATAAACATTTGTGATAGCATCATCCTTTATGGATTTAACAATAAACAAAAAACAGAAACAACGGAAACTGTTAATCCAATTTAAATACGGTCTTCAAAACGCGTATAGTTCTCTTTATGACAATCGATTTCAAATAACAAAATACACAGTTGTGCTTATTTAAAACAAATTCAAAAGTTTCCGTGTATATGAAATAATGAGATGGAAGAAATTTGTATTATTAATAATAATAAATTAACAAATTTCATTGGACAAGTTACACAAATTGAATCTAACCCCAAAGAAAGCAAAAATGCTTGTGTTATGGGTGTTAGTCAACGATACTAATACATAGAAATACTTAAATAGATACCAGAATAAATTTAATAAACACCCAGACCCGGAAATGCAGACACCTAAATGTTCATCACACAAATGCCTGCCCCCGTCGGGAATCGAACCCGAGCCTCGCGATCGGTCGATGCAGCTAGGCGTGTACGCTATCCACTCGACCAACGAGGCGGTCAAATATAATGTGAATATAATGTGAGTTATGGTGAAAATTAAATATATACCTCCGGCTGTGAATAATACACCGACTTCTGGTAAGGTTGATAGAAAGAGTTTTTCAGCGTGACGGATTGCTTGTTGACAGACTGTATGCTGGTGGAGTGGTCGGACTGCTGAACGAATTCACTGGTCTGCACCACCCCCGGACTCCCGACCTCCAGACCAAAGCTGCGTTTGTCACGCGGCTTTTCTGTTGGCGCGCAAGTCGCCGTGGCCACCATTGCTAACACAACCTTGAATTTTAAAATAAATTAAATTAAAAATCATTTATTAAAGTATCTTCACGTCCATATCCCCGAAGAGGTAGGCAGAGGCACAACCAGGGCATCCACGACTAGCCGAAGACACTAAGTCCCATAATGTGATAGGTGGCAAGCCTATCGCGAACCGGGCACATTACCAATCCCGAGAAACATTTTTTTTAATTAAAAAGTTTGGAAAATTCCAAAAAAAAAATCGGGATTCGAACCCGGGACCTCATGCAGTCAGGTCCAACAACCGAACCGCTAGACCACAGAGGCGATAAAAAAATCATATATTAGGAATAAAAACTTAAGTTCAATAATGAGATCGATGACAAACGCAAAAGTATTAAACTGTGTAGCGCGTGTCAACGCCCTCCTCCAGAAATCTTACATTTAATTACAAGCTACAATTTGATGATACAAATTCAGAGGTTAACCTAGTCTAAAGACTACAATATCTAATCGGTGGCCTAAAGTATTATTTAAAAATGTAAAGAAAAGAAAGATGCTTGTGTGTATTTAAATGAATGTATCGTTAAAAAACAAATGCGAAGGGGTAAAATACAATAAAAATCATGTCATACAATGCAATGTAAACAAATATTCAAATCATGAAAAAAAATTAAACGTTTAAGGAGAAATAAGGTAATACGGAATCTTGCACAAACACATAAATAATGTTTACATGCAAAATAAACGTAAAACACCTAACACGAGTATCAAACATTTAAAAGCGAATCTAAATAAATCCTACTTATCTTATGAATATAATCCACTAAACACCCTAGCTTTGCCCGCGCGAAACTGTTACTGTAAATACTTTTTTCTTTTAAAAAATGTTACTTCGATTCTACTAATTGTAATTGTATATTAAACAAACGTTAAATGTAGTCAACATTTCTTTTAGAGAGAGAAGATCGAAATGGTTTTGAAGTTTTTCTACGTTGAAACGAGGTTTTATGGTTAAGTTTAACCTGGATTGACGTTAACATTTCGTTTGACATTTAGTATTTTTCCTTGAATAAAATAGTAGATGGTAATATTATTTAGAGGCTTAACATGGGCAAGTTTCGCGAAGCAACATGTAATAAGTATATTTTAGGCCTAAATATATAAACAACATTGAGCTGACGCGTTTGTGTTAAAATGTTTATAATATAGACGTCGCTAGTACTAATATATCATCTAAACATTCTAAACTATGTCTACTTCTAACAAAAACGTTACAAAGAGGCTATACATACTTTTTGCTTACCAATCAACACAACCACATGCAACAATTCTACTTAAGTTTTAAAGTTAAAACTTCAGAATATTTCAATTACAAACCGTGCAAGTTATACTAATTTGTGAATATGAGTGTATGTAGGTATGTTAATTGATAGAAGATAACAATAACTTTCATTAAACGATGTGAAGCAAGACAAGCACTAAGCATTAAAAAAACTAATTAGGTTTATTGTTAGGACAAAACCTTCAAGTACCTATCTATCTATTATAATATAAAATATAATTATAATATAAAATAATCTATCTATAATATGATATATTATCTATTATCAGATAATATTTAAGGATAAACACACTACGGATGACATTGTTACATATTATAAAATTATATCTCTTTTACTAATAGAATTCCATTGTAATTGATAATAATAATTACTCATTTCTATTTAAGTTAATTATAAGATATGTAATTAAGATAGAATGGTACATATTTTAAGGAAAAGTAAACGCCTGATTAAATTATAATAATAACTCACCAAAAACTTCATTTTGCTATTTAAATTGGAAATGATGTGTCGGGGAGATTTCACAACGTTCTAAACCCGTTTCTGAATTTCGTTTTATTATATAGATAGGTAAGTACAGTAATAATAATAATAGTATTTCCATGGAACAGGATTTCATATAAGAAGCTATTTGCTAACTTTAAATCAGATTATTTTAAGCTCATTAACTGAAATAAAACCGGAATTATATGGATCTGATTTGTGACTTATAGCCATTAAGATGAGTCTATACATGAAAATTATAAAACTGTTTTGACATATTTAAGCCGACCGTTATTTATGAGATATTAATTTATTTAAGGAAATGTTACTACGTTTATGACGTAACTCACGATTTTATAACACTCAAAAATGTTGATAGGATCCTTAAACTGGTAACAAATAGATAGATAAACACCTACTAATGAAATAGGTAAAACTAGGTAGATTCAATACCTACTCGTAATAAAAAATAGGAGAGTCCGGCTTTTCTTTAAAAATATAGGACAACTGTTATCTTATCTGTTTGTCACTAATACCGTGGCTGTGTTAGATGTTAAAGTTTTCTAATTAATCGTGTTATTATTGCCTTATTTTTTCTAACATCCAAAAGAACTAGATTACGACTCGATTCAAATTGGAGGTTAGAATAGTTGATAACATTATATACTGCTGTAGAAAAGATAGCATTATCACCTTTTGTTTCTATAGTCGTCGAAGAATACAAAAAGCCGACTAAACTTAAATAAAAAAGTATGTATGCATCACTAAATTTAACGAAAAAACTACTAATCGGATCATGATCAAATTTACATGGGAAGACACAGAAATTTATTAAAAAACTAGCTGCCCGCCCTCGCTTCGCTTCGGTTATTCATATTTCAAGTTACCTACGAGGGGTTGTCTTTGCTACGCTTCAATGATATTTAATTTTGCGCCCGGAAATTTAAACTTTTTGATAACTTATTAGTTGTTAATTTTTTTCTGATAGTGTAAAAGGCAATTTTGATCTAAATTACACGCGTAACGTATCTACCAGATTTATTTGATTAAGGGTTAATACTGTATTGTTAAAAATATGTTCTAAAGTAATTCATTTTACCATTTTAAGTAAACGCAAAAAACAGTTATTGTGGGCTATTATTTTTAAGATAGACATATACCACAGCTAAATTTTTGATATCTATCGATGAGGAAAAATCCCATCATACATTGTTTTGTTAAAACTCGAAAGGTTTAGGCAGCGTTTTTGAGGAAAGCTCCCGATCCGCTAATTTTTTGCCGACATATTGAACTAATATCGTTGTAATATCGTTGTTTTGTACAAAACATATACTTACTATACATTAAAACCTTCTTCAAGAATTGTTCTATCTATTGTTGAAAACCAAATGAAAATCCGATCAGAACTTTTCGAGTAAATCGCGAACAGACAGACAGACTTGTTTTATAATATATGTATATTGATATTAGTTAAATTTTTTACGTAATCTTGTAATAACAAATATGACCTTCTTTTTGGAGTTGGTTATGAAAAATTAATAAACAAGCAACCCAACTTTTTTACACTTTAGTGAAAAATGTTAACGTAGATTATATTAATGTCTAAGATTTTTTATAATTTGTATTTTATTTTACTAGCATTTATACTATAATTTATAAAAGTATGTACCTAACAACCGTGTTGGTCCGGGCTTCTTTGTAGAATAGACCATCTGCCTTCCTTGCCAGGCACCTCGTAAAAGGCAAGCATAGGCTCACCGTCACTAACACCGTGACATCTGACTAAGTGATAGAGTTTAGCAACGACTCGCCCGGATTGGTACCACCGCCTTACTTATTCCTGCCGCCATAACGTCATGACGTGTTACGGTTTGGAGGGTAAGGTAGTCGGTAAACTTACTTTTGCTCGAGGCTTGACATCCCGGCCTTAGTTTGGCAACGCATCATTACCACTTTTGGTGTCTCTAAACGGCATGAATTTCTTACCACCAGGAAATCCGTCTGCTTGTTTGCCTTCCAATATCATTAAAAAAATAAAAATTATTATAATAAATATAATGATAACTAAATTTAATTTATTTGCTTAAATAGTTACCACGCAATATTTTTAAATAAACATAAATACATAAGTAATTTATATAACCAACTAATTTAATGTCAAATAAAATATGTATTGAGATAGGCAAATCAAAAGGCCAATAAAAAGGGCAGTATGAGTTTGGCTATCTTTCAAGTATTACAAAATATTTATTGTGTGAATTTTCAACTTTTAAATTTCATAATATTTTATGATTTTTTAACCGAATGGAGTAAAATAGAACCTATTTAGATTAGATATGTCCGCCTGTCCGTTCGTACAAGCCAGCGTAAGTCACAAACTACTAAGTAAAATAAGTCTTAGCAGTTGAAACTTGGTAGATGTAATCTGTGACATGCATTACGAGTTTTGTACTGTTTTAACTTTTCAACGCCTTCCTTCGCTTCTTTTTCCATAAAAAATACTAGAACAAAATTACTTGTTTTGCTATTGCTATTTGCTACTGCTCACACATTAAATTTCAATAGAAAATAGATTAAAACAAAAAGGTTTTTTTAAGAAGAAGCATTAATTTAAACGCTTTAAAAAGAAGAAGCTGGTCGCGCAATTTTCTTGTGTAAAAAAACTTGTTAGTTGTAGGTTTATTTATACTTATTGATTCCTGTAAAATTTGCTAAGTTTAAATTGGCAAAATTTTAATTTAATTAAATATTCATCATCATGAGCAGCTTTTATTTTCATATAAGTTGTGTATAATGAGGTTGTAAGTTCATAGTTAATATTTAAAAAAAATTTTGCTATCTTCATTTAGAGTGTTTAAATATAAGCTTCTTTAAAAGAAATGTTTTAATTTATTTTGTACTTTTTAGTTACCGCAAACGACCTTGTAACAATAATTCAAGATATCTTTATTGCAAGGTCGTTTGCCTGTTAATTTCTAACAATTCCGTTCTTCAATACATTCTTATCATCTTACCCTAATTGTTAAGCTTCCCAGAGCTCCGTTTTTTTATGACATTGAACGGCAAACAAGCAAACAAATTTCCTGATGGTAAGAAATCCACGCCGCATAGAGACACCATTGGTGGTAATGGTGCGTTGCCAACCTTAAGCTGAGTGAAAGGCCTCGAGTAACTTACCGCCTATATTAGCCGCCGAACCGGAACATGTCAACGGCAAGCGTTGACGTTATGGCTGTAGGAATAGGTACCACCCAAGGAAGTACCAATCCGGGCGAGTCGTTGCGAAACTCTACCATCTAGTCAAACGGCACCGTGTTAGTAACGGTAAGCCTATGCTCGCTTTTTGTAAGCTACCTGGTACAGAAAGGCAGATAATCTATTCTGTAAAAGAGCCTGGATCAACACAGGGTAAAACAGTTTTGAAGAGTAAAGGCTAATACACAACAGGGTTCGCCCAGGTACCTTGAGGTTTTACTCAGTCTCAGCAAGGGCGCCCCTTGACTTAGGTGTTAGGAAGAATTTGCCACTTATTTCAGCTTATAGTTAACTTGTGCCTAACGAAACATAAGTCCGGATTTGATTTTAGTGTTGTCCTTCTCCTAGAACGGTTGCAGATCAATGCAGATGACGCCCATCCCTTTAAATCACACAAATCAAAGTTAATCGATCGATTTTACTGGCTGCAATAATATTACAAACAATTTTTTCTTTGCGAACCCTTTAATATAGGAAAGCACAAAAAACTCCAGTGCACACAATTTGATTTAAAGTGATTTCACATTATTTTCGGCTAGCCCTTTCGTTTGATACCCATATCGTAGAAGTGCATTAAAATAACTATTCCGCCATCGTATATGATTCGCCACATTGGATTTAGAACGACGTCATATTATTTTTCGAGTTGTTCTCAACGTGTCCTTTCATTTGACACCCATATTGTAGAAGTGCATTAAAAAATGTTTATTCCGCCATCTTGAATGACCCGCCATATTGGATTAAGAATGATGTCACATTATTTTTTGAGTTATTCTCATTCGACCTTTCATTTGATACCCATATTCTAGAAGTGTATCAAAAATAACTATTCAGCGATCTTAGGTGTTCCGCCATATTCGATTTAGAATGACGCGTGAAATATTTTATCGTGCATTCACCCAAACTAAACGTGTAAACAAAATTGCAGCTCAATCGGTTGAAGATATCTTTTTCAAAATTGAGTTCAAAGAATCCTGCCGAACAATTAATTACATACATTGCAAGTTAAAAGCTTTTAAAAAAATACCAAGTATGTCCTACATGTACTACACTAGTTTTGAATGACAGTAGTCTAGTAGCAGGGAAGTCCAAGAGGGGATTTTTGCAGAAACTCAGGCGCGTCAGATTAAGACATGGAATCAAGCACCTCCATTATGATATAGAGGCGCGCATGTAGGGCTGTATGTGTAATTTTGTACTGAGTATGACAGATTGAAGTATGGCGGATTTTTTGCATGCTAAAATTTCTAATGATTTGAGCAAGACGTAAGGGATTAGGAGGGTCAGAAACATTCAAAAACCAAGTCAACTATGTCCATTGTCTATTACGGCAAAAGGTCTGATTGACATATTTATGTCACTAGAGACACATTAGGCATATATAAAAGTATCTTCACGCCTATATCCCCGAAGAGGTAGGCAGAGGCACAACCAGGGTACCCACGACTAGCGGAAGAAACTAAGTCCCACAATGTGATAGGTGGCAAGCTTATCGCCAACCGGGCACATATCCAATCCCGAGCAACTTTTTTTTAAATTAGAAAATTAGAAAAATCCAATTTTCTTTTTGTTGCATATATACTAGGCATATATACTATTGATATTTGATGAATCTTGACTATGATCAAGTGACTATTATTGTTTTTTTGAACTGCTAGACGCTCAACTCACCACTAAAAAGGTAAACCATGTTTTTCTCTCCACTATTTAATCGTCAATGTCCAATGGGTCCATGAGGCTGGAGTTAATATGCATTTAGCAAACTTATCTGCCACTCTGCCTGTTAAATAAATAAATATCCCTGGACGAATCACACAAATTGAATCTAACCCCAAAGTAAGCAAATTACCTGCTTAAGTTATGGGTGTTAGTCAACGATACTAATACATAAAAATACTTAAATAGATACCAGAATAAATTTAATAAACACCCAGACCCGGAAATGCCGACATCTATATGTTCATCACACAAATGCCTGCCACCGTCGGGAATCGAAGCCGAGCCTCGCGGTTGGTCGATGTAGTTAGGCGTGTGCGTACACGCCACTCGACCAACGAGGCGGTCAATTATTTGTAAGTTATACCTTGCAATAATTAGGCTGAATAGATCTTGACTCAAATAAAGATGTTAAAAAAGTGTGTAATAACTTAGTTCTGGTTATGTAAAAATTAAACCTGTTGGCTCATTGATAGCCAATTTAAAATCAAATTTTTAAGCATTCAGATATGTATACACACTTTTTTTGTAGTTAACACTTACACTTATCCACAATATACTTTATATTAACACTTTTTGTTACTTTCTAGCCAACCGGTTTCACCTATTTATCTAAATCCTGGGTGTGTTTCCATTTTACATTCTTTTTTTTTTTTTTTGGAAAAAGGGGAGATTATCAAGTAGTCTCAATATTTTTGTGTATATTTATGTACTAACGAGAAGAAGATATTTGCTATACTAATTCAAGAAAACACATCTGAATATAATCTATACTTGCTTTCGTCGGCACCAACTAACTACCAAGAGTGCTACTTCTACTAAGACTAGTAGGTATAATATACCTTTCTTAATGGCAAACTATATAAGTGTATTGTGGATAGGTGCAAGTGTTACATACAAAAAAGACGTGTGTATACAATGGAATTCCACCAAGTGCCGACGAAAGCAAGTATAGATTATATTCAGATATGTTTTCTTGAATTAGTATAGCAAATAATATATTCTTCTCGTTATTACATAAATATACACAAAAATAAAGAATCGACTTGATAATCTCCCTTTTTTGGAGCAGGTTAAAAAATATGTAAAATGGAAACACACCCAGGATTTAGAGATTATCATAACAGGTCATACCAGGTGAAAATTCCTGAGTGACGCAACCGAGCTCAACGTGCTCTAGTGGTGTTCTTGAATCTTCACTGAGTGATTTTAATGTCATTGGTGACAAATGGTCCTCATTCACCGAATTTAAAATCATGTGGATATATCTCTGTCCACACGCAGATTGATCTTGATTCTATTTTTTAAAGAATATTTATCGCGTATCTATGTATTAATACGTGATGCCAAAACTTTAGACCCCTTTTTACGAAAATTGCGCTGACCCAGGAGCATAAAATTTGGAATACTTATAGTTTTTATGTATGAGAAGTACAAAACGCTAATATTTTTCAATAATCATGCTTATAAAGTACATTAAATCAATAAATAAAACATTACCCACACTATCGTGCATTTGACACACACAAACAAATATATTGATGATAATGATAAAACATCACAGATGGCGCACTAAAAAGATTGGAAACGAAGTAGTTGGTCTTGAGAAATGAAGATGGCGTTCTTACTAACAAGTTATTAAAATGTATTGTGGTCGAATTTTGATCAACGGGCGACTACTAGTAATAGTAATATGTCAGTGATTGTTCGAAAACTGCTTGTCGGCGCTATAACTGCTTGTAGACCACAAAATAGTATTCGTCTTGGAAACATAGTATTGCTCTTTGATTTTTTTACCTACAAAGTTGTTGCGTTTAATTTCATTTTGTAATTCTTCAATTTCCTGTCTCTCCTGGTTGTCTGGTAGAGATTATTTTAAGCGATAAGACCGCCATTTGTATATTTTTGTAATGTTTTTTCCATGTTTTATGTTTATATTGTACAATCACTACATAGTATTATACAAAGTCGCGTTCCCTTTCCCTTTGTATGCTTTAATCTTTTAAAATATGCAAAGGATTTCAATGCGGTTTGTTTAATAGATAAAATGTTTAAAGAGGAAGGTTTATATGTATACTTTATACCCCTGCAAACCCGGGGCGGGCCGCTAGTAAAGAATAAATGAATAAACATGATATTATTCTGTTTATTTATGTTCAAGTTGTATTACTCGTAGTTACTGTTTCTTTATATATCGGATAACTTATTTCGCGTGCCGTAGGTACTTTTCTTACCTTACAGATTTTGATATAATATAACTTACTACTTACTTTTATCCCACGGCTATCAGATTGTACTTTTCGTATCAAAACATAAAAAGTAAGAAAAAGCAATGTAATAAACTTAGCTAGTTTATTACATTATTTTTCCTTACTTTTTGACTAAGACTACTAACTACTAAGAGTTCTTACTTTATTAAATAATATATCTTTCCTCAAGGCTATTTTATTTTCATGCTTTATTATATAAAAATTAGTTCAGTTGTTATTTCGTAAGCAAGGAGAATAAATAAAAACGTACATACTACATACAGTTAATGTCCTAAAGCTTAGTCTAAAATGTTAAGAGAAATGACGTGTTTTTGTAATTTTTTTACCCCTGACCGAACAAGAGAAGTGTTTGGAGTGTCCTGATGTTCGTCTGTGGCATCACAACTTCTAAAAATGGAACGACTTCGATGTGATTTTGTTTTGAAAGTTGACACGATAGAAATAGTTTTAGAAACATATCGGATAGTTTTTTGGGCGGTTATTTGTTGTTATAGGTCGCTGCATATCCGTATCCGTGACATGCAGCCTTTGCTTATGTGGTCTTAGGTCTTATTTTACTACCCTAAACAGGAACTGATGGTTTTGTGGACTTATGTTTTAGTATTATTAAACGTAGTGATAATTTTAAAAAAATCCGTTAAGCTTGGCTACCGTTTTAGAACCACAACGCTGGTTAATTCATACTTAAGTATAAAAACAATATTCAATCGTTAAGGAACAAGGGAAAGCTACTAGCTACTAATAACTCAGTACTTTTAAGTACCAATAAGTTTTTTTTGCCACTGAACTATGTTTTAGTAAGTCTAGCTATCTTTATGCCTAACTGGCGACATGTTTTAGTCAAGAAAACGCATACGACCTTGAACATAAATAGATAAGGGTGAGATGTCTACATGAACAATCGCAGCAAGATTTCACCAACTAATCTGATTAGCTACAAAAGCTAGAAGTGATTAGTGGACGACATTCCTACAACAAGATTAACTTATTATTATTTTTTATTTGACCGCCTCGTTGGTCGAGTGGCTAGCGTACACGACTAACTGCACTGACCAATCAACCAACCAAAAAAACCAACCGACAACATTTGTGTGATGAACATTTAGATGGATCTGAGTGTTTATTAAATTCATTCTGGTATCTAAGTATTTCTATGTATTAGTATCGTTGACTAACACCCATAACACAAGCATATAATTTGCGTACTTTGGGGTTAGATTCAATTCGTGTTATTTTGTCCAGGGATATTTATAAAAAAAAAATTACTAAGTAAAATAAGTCTTAGCAGTTGAAACTTGGTAGATGTAATCTGTGACATGCATTACGAGTTTTGTACTGATTTTAACTTTTCAACGCCTTCCTTCGCTTCTTTTTCAATAAAAAATACTAGAATAAAATTACTTGTTTTGCTATTGCTATTTGCTACTGCTCGTTGCCAACCTGAGGTCAGGATGTTAGGCCTCGAGCAATTACTACTTAGCTAGTTATTACCATCTTGGGGCGGCGTGAGTTTCTTACCATCAGGAAATCCGTCTGCTTGTTTGCCTTCCTATAACATAAAAAAAAACCGTGACATGCAGCCTTTGCTTATATGGTCTTAGGTCTTATTTCACTACCCTAAACAGCAACTGATGGTTATGTGGACTTATGTTTTAGTATTATTAAACGTAGTGATAATTTAAAAAAAATCCGTTAAGCTTGGCTACCGTTTTAGGACCACAACGCTGGTTAGTTCATACTTAAGTATAAAAACAATATTCAATCGTTAAGGAACAAGGGAAAGCTACTAGCTACTAATAACTCAGTACTTTTAAGTACCAATAAGTTTTTTTTGCCACTGAACTATGTTTTAGTAAGTCTAGCTATCTTTATGCCTAACTGGCGACATGTTTTAGTCAAGAAAACGCATACGACCTTGAACATAAATAGATAAGGGTTAGATGTCTATATGAACAATCGCAGCAAGATTTCACCAACTAATCTGATTAGCTACAAAAGCTAGAAGTAATTAGTGGACGACATCCCTACAACAAGAATAACTTATTATTATTTTTTATTTTACCGCCTCGTTGGTCGAGTGGCTAGCGTACACGACTAACTACACTGACCAATCAACCAACCAAAAAAACTAACCGACAACATTTGTGTGATGAACATTTAGATGGATCTGAGTGTTTATTAAATTTATTCTGGTATCTAAGTATTTCTATGTGTTAGTATCGTTGACTAACACCCATAACACAAGCATATAATTTGCTTACTTTGGGGTTAGATTCAATTTGTGTAAGTTGTCCTTATTTGATATTTTCCATCGTCGGCGCTTGGTAAAACTTCCAAATATTCATATTTTTAAACAAGTAAACACTTGTAATGTTTTACATATCACTTATAATTAATAAATTAGCGAAACCGGTAGGCTATTTACAAAGTAATAACTTTGTAAATAGCCTACCGGTTTCGCTTATACAGCTTATTATTTTAACAATAAATTTATTTCTCTGTTACAATAGGCAAACAAAAACAAAGGTAAACATATCTTAAGATGAAAGAAAATTTGTAGTTTAAACCTGTATATAAGAGTTAAAATGCCAGTTTTAGGTAAGTATAAACCTGTGTTACAGGTCACCAATGCCCCCATATACTAAATAGGTAAAAATAGTATTTATCGAGTACAATGATAGTAACTAAGTAGGTACACAACAAACTTAAAAATTTTAGTTCATGCTTAACATTATTAAAACTTATCTTTTCTATGTGTGTGTGTGTGTGTGTGTATGTGTGTGTGGGTGTGTATGTGTGAGCGTATGTATGTATACGTATGTGTATATGTAATTAGTGTTAGTACTAGCATGAATATCCAAAACACAAAAAACTATGAAGTAAGTATATTTTTTTTAATGTTCAGTGGATAAAAGATCTTCTGTTTCATTATAATTAAAGTTCAGAAGCCAACTTGTAACAGCCCGTTTCAATTGAGTCTTAGTAATTTATAGATATTTAAATGTTTATTTACCTTATTATAAATGTAGGGCCCAAAAAAACAATAGAAGCTATGGGAAGTCCTTGAACTCAAAGCCGGAAGTTGACGTACTACATCATGCCTACGTTTATTGTGAACTAAATCCTGATCATACTTGAGTTGGGAGTGCTTCCTAAGGATGATTTGGAGCAGAAAGTATTGTCTAACAATTATTACATTCCATTTTTCGTACAGTATATCAGTAGGAAAGCGAAAGGGAAGCCCTTTTTTTTTTTTTTTTTGTTACACAGGGGAAAATGCCTTTACGCACGACCGGGCCGCGCTTGGGAACGCGGCCCGAGTGTGGGACTCGCTAGGGCCCAGGCTCTTCTGCCCCAGGCCCTCCTGCCCACTCCTCCTACTGGGGCAGTCCTACCCACTAAAAACCCCTGCGATGGCCTTCTTGCC
>NJDD01005807.1:0-11208 GCA_002245505.1 Calephelis nemesis
CCTAACCCGCTCTGCGGTTCTTTTTCGGGCCAGAATTGCAGTCCAATGGACTGGCGGGGATCGCGACGTGCACGCTTCTGGCCAATGACCCCCATGTCTTACATACATATTTAACTATTATTATTTTATTTTACTCTCAGATATTATCACTTTCATTTTTCATTGAAACAAAGTCCTTTCTTGTACTCCTTTCTTTTTATTTCATTTTCTTCTTCAAGAGACTCGCACGGATTGGTACTACCACCATACCAATAGCTGCCGCCATAACGAAAAATAGCCGGTAAACTTACTTTTGCTCGAGGCCTTGTTAGGGCTAAGGTTATCATGGCCTAAGATTGGCAACATACCATTACTACCATTAGTGTCTCTAGGCGGCGTTAATTTCTTACCATCACGAAATCCCGCTGCTTGTTTGCCTTCCAATATCTTAAAGAATTATATACCTTGCGTTTTACTTAGACCCTATCCTAATACAATATACAATAGGAATCCGACCACAATGGGCCTAGTACTAAATATGTGTAAACGAACAAACCGACAAGTAGACAAGAAATAAAACTTATTTCGTATTCGGAAGCACCGCAGTGTTCAGTCCATGAAGCTATGTACTGAAAATTACACTCCGAACAAAAGCTTGAAGTCATTTTCAAATACTGCTGCCTCACTTCAATTTACTCTTCTCTTTCCTTTTGACTTTGTTAATTGAGATAAGAAGACTTTCAGAAAATTTAGTTTCTTCACGCCTATATCCCCGAAGTGGTAGGCAGAGCCACAAACAGCGCACCCACGACTTGACGAAGACACTAAGTCCCACAATGTGTTAGGTGGCAAGTCTATCGCCAACCGGGCACATATCCAATCCCGAGCAACATTTTTCTTGAATAAGAAAATTGGGAAAACAACATTTTCTTTTTATTGCCCGACCCGGGAAGTCAAATCCAACACCTATACCGCTAGACCACAGAGGCGAAAGCGAAGCGAAAGGAAAGAAAGAGAGGTTAGTGCATTTGTGCGAGTCAGCAGTACCTAGAAATGCAATCAAGTCTATTAGGAGTGTAACCTCCACTACTATTATTATAGCTGCATTGTTCTGCCACATTTTGTAATATATGTATATTTTTTAAATTCAAAAATATTAAAAGAAATTAGTGATTATCCGAAAGTTTCGTTTTAGTTTCGGCTTTAGTATCGGTTTGTGTATTTTTGTACGCCTTTCGGCAAATTCGCCAATAAATTCGCAATATTTGCTAACTGGTACTAGCCTAGGTACCGCCGTACTTTGATTATAGTATTTTTATTTCATCGACTGCTACTAGTTTCCAACGTAACTGGCTGTTGGTATGACCATGAAACAACATGGGTAAAAGCGCACTTGGTTTCGGCCGAAACCGAAAATTCATTTTCGCCCGAAACCGAAAATTCAGTTTCGCCCGAAACCGAAAATTCAGTTTCGCCCGAAAAACCAGTATCGTTCGGACACTAGTAGGAATAGACAAAGAAAATGAGGATATAATAATGTTGTTTGTCTCCATAAGAAATGTCTTTCAGAAAAACTTGCAAGGAGACAAACGCAAAAACATTATAATATATAAACTTAGTTTCAATATACAATCGCAGCAAGAGTTCAAATTATATTGTAAAATAATACGAGTAAAAACTAGTGGTTGAAATTCGGTCATAATACATTTTAATATCTTGTTGATAAGAACGCCATCTTCATTTCTCAAGACCAACTACTTCGTTTCTAAATCGCATGGTGCACCATCTGTGATCTTTTATCGTTATCATCAATATATTTGTTTGTGTGTGTCAAATGCATGGTAGTCTGGGTAATGTTTTACTTATTGCTTTAATGCACTTTATAAGCTTTATTTTTGAAAAATATTAGCGTTCTGCACTTCTCCTATACATAAACTATAAGTATGCCAAAATTTATGCTTCTGTGTCCGCGCAGTTTTCTGAAAAAGGTGTCCAAAGTTTTGGCATCACGTATTATTATATAGATTAGCAATTACCTAGTACTGTATAGATTAAAAAAAATCGAAAGCTCTCATCAGATTTTAGTGAATGTACTTTTTAATTATTAAAGACTTACATTAAGAACTTCCACAGATGCAACAATTTTGTCTTTAGTATTTTTAAAGTGGATGTCATTCTTCATCACCTCCAGCAGCAAAGTGTTCACCAGCGCCGCGGTCTGTGCTACCACCGAATGTGGCGTCGCTCTAGAAAATACGATTAAATATTTTTAACTCACTTAAAAAAAAGGAAAACCAGAAAGGAGGTTCGCTTTTTAATAATTAACTGATGCACAATTCTGTCCAACAGTTTAGACGTGAAATCTTCGTGTAGTAAAAAAAATGTTGCTCGGAATTAGATGTGTGCTCAGTTGGCGATAGGCTTGCCACCTATCAGATTGTGGGACTTAGTGTCTTCGGCTAGTCGTGGGTGACCTGGTTGTGCCTCTGCCTGCCCCTTTCGGAGATATGGACGTAAACATACTTTTTTTTACAACTCCAAAGTAGATCTGCGAGTCTACCGGCTACCCTACCCTCAGGAATAGATGAGGCGGTGAATGCCTACCCGGACGAATTGCAGAAATGCACAAACTATAGTTATGCCACAGTCTTAATACTAACAGTCGGCCGACTCATGTACTTGCGCTGGGGGGAACGCGGGGAAGCGAGCGGCAGGGTCGGCGAGCGCAAACTCCATACAGTTTGCGCTCTCCATCTAGAAGGGTTTGCACTCGTTATTTGCTAAAAAATTTGTTACAGTGTATTTTATTATAATGTAATACTTGCTGTCTTCTAAATTTATAATGGTTTACAGGATGTGTTCCGTTTTTATTCGTAAATAAGCCATCCGGCTTGCTGACGTTTCGTCCACAAAATTTTCATCCACAATGGATGAAACGACACCTTTTTATTTTATTATTTTTCCACTGTCGATTCGTGCACCATTAAACATTTTTTTTATACAGTCAGATACAAAGCTTTAACAAAATTAAGCGATCCATTTAGGTATATGTTTTAAACTTTTATATATAAATTGATACATCAAAATCACCAATTACTCAAGATTTAATTAAAAGTTTTTTTTACACGTATGATGAAGTTTAGCACATAATAGTAATTAGTATACAGTAAAGGTGGGTAAAACAAATCCAAATATTTTATGGATAGCATGGTGAAAATTATTTGACTCGACTATGTGTGGTACGAAGCAAAAAAGCTTTATAATGGATTCATAAATATATCACATGCTGCTAATTATACATTATGAATGATTTTAGTTTGAATTGATTATATCTGTGATTAAAAATAGTAAGTAGGTAATGCCAAATCAACGTAGCTGTTGTCACATATAAATTAAGTTTTTTTTGTTATTATATTGTTCATTAGCATAAAACTTTTTTATCTGACTGTACTAAACAACTTCAATAATTTGATAGTGAACGAAACGTCGCTGAAAAAAATAATAAAATAAAATGTGTCGTTTCTTCCAATATGCATGAAAATTTTGTAGACGAAACTTCAGCAAGACCATCATCGGTTTCATTATTAACTTCACATTTTTTTGTTTGCCATTTTAAAATAAAACTTTTAGATGAAATGTTTAAAATGTTATTATTTGACAACCCTGACCCTTGACTGAATCCCCGTGAGTAGGTATATAAAATGTCGGCATGAATTCAATAACAAACGAGTTGGACTACTGGTAGGTAGAATTCTTAATACTGTGGTTATGCAGGTAATAACCCATTTTACCTTTGCTCACCTCTTACCAGCTGCCTGGCAGGAAGGTAGATAGTCTGCATAGTGGATCCGAACCAACACGAGAAAAATAAAGTTTAAAAAAATTACCATCCGAGCGAAGCCGGAACAGGCAGCTAGTAATTAAAAAGGTGTGTGTGCGATTCACACACGATAGAAGTGAACTTAAGTAAATCGACAAATATATTTGTGTCTCTTATCTGCAAAAGAGAGAGATGAATATATATTTGTGTCTCTTACCTACAAAAGAATGAGATGAATATATTTTTGTGTCTCTTACCTGTCGTTTTTCCGTTGCACCCGTTTTGAAATCACTACGATTCTAAAGAAGTTTCACTTAAAAAACTTACTGCATCCTGGCAACACTAGAGGCAGAATCCGTATGTTCGGCGGCCAGGTCGGCCACGAGTGCGGCCCGCCGGGACACCAGCTGCGACCACACCACATCTCCCCGGCATTTCGTTAGCGATTCTATGCTTTCCTCTACAAGTTACAACATGTACTGTTAATTCTCTCACCGTCTTAGGGGCCATCCATAAATTACGTCACACGTTAATGGGGGAGAAAGGGTATCATCTTAATGTGACATTATGTGACAAGGGGTAGGGGGGATCGAAAGCCTTGTGACGTCACATTATAAATTACTAGAACACGAAATGTATATGTGCACTAACTAACTTCAATTACTTCAACGTTGGTCATTAGTTTAATACCAACAATCATCATAATGGAAACAACATTAAACATGCAAAACATTCTACCTATTACTTTCTCAATTTAAATGCAAAGCTGGAAATACCTATGTACTTTATGTAAACAGGTTGGAATTCAGTGTTTTTATTTTTTGATACCTGCTTAAGTTTGAAAAATGTGTGACGTCACATTAGGGGGGACGGGGTTCTAAAAATGTGACAACCTGTGACACGGAGGGGGGGAGGGGTCGAAAAGTTCTAAAATTCGTGTGACGTAATTTATGGATGGCCCCTTATTAATAAGCATGGACAAACATAGTAAGTTGATATTATAGTCGGTATCACACTGGAATAAAGACTGTAAAACCATGTTGAACCTTGGCGTATTTTGCTCCGTGTTTATTATTAAAACGGTAAGAGCTATACAGTCGGGATGTGACGACCCCATCTTCCGATTTTGGGTATTCGCAGTCAATCTGTTTCAGTTGGTCTTTTTAAGCGTGTGTGCCTCTGTATCAAATCACTAGTTTAACGGATCTTTCTTCTGTCTCGGATATCCGAGGACACGGAAACGGATATCCGACACATCACTAATAAAAATTAATAACCGAGACAATCTCATGGCTTGTATTTTTTACTCTTCTCTTCCTTTCCTTCTTCTCTTCTTTTTTATTTTAGGTATAACAGCGACCAATCACACGGCTTTTCTGATGGTGAGAGGCAACAGTGGCCTATAGAAGCCATAGATGTTACAGGTGCGTGCCGTTGACGTTTTCCGGTTTGGAGGGTAAGGAAGCCCGTAAACTTACTTTCGTTAGAGGTCTAACATCCCGGCCTCAGGTTAGTAACGCGCCGTCGCCTTTGGTGTCTTTAGTTATTCACACCACCTACTATCTTCTTACCATCAGGAAATCCGTCTGCTTGTTTGCCTTCCAATATCATAAAATAAAATAAATGTCTGTGGTAACGCAACATTAAGTTACTACCACCGTTGTAGGCGACGCATATTTCTTACCACCTTGAAACCTGATTGCAAGTTCACCATGCAATCTCTTAAAGAACTAGGACCCAATACCTGCATCTTGATCGTGCGAGACAAGAACAGAGGAGCTGGCGAGTGGGTTTTGGAGGTGGCTTGGTGGGCTCTGGCGCTGCAACACTTCCATACATTTGTTCAAACAAACCTGTAACAATCCACAACACATACATATCTTCACGTCAAATTCCCTATAGTATAGGCAGAGTGTATCAAGTGCCAAATGTCACGATCCTTGCAGGCTTCCTCCACTGCCATTATCCTCTTCCTACAAACACGCCGATTTCGGTGACTCTTGACACCACCCTTGGATAAAACCATGGATTTGATTGAATGTCAACATTGATCTCTCCTACCTAGTAGGTACCTACATCAATCCACATTTGGATTGTATTTCTGCTTTGTCAATCTTTCATTCGTTCTTTGCATCCAACCAATGGACCATAACCTTTCTTATTTTAAAACTAACACTTTATCCAGATATAGTTTGTAAAGTTCAAACAACTAACCTGTATATCATCATCACAGTCGACAGAGTTAAACGAACTTGCCAACTTCTTGGTTTCCTCGAGATTATTCTTCTTCGTCCCCAGATCACTAGCTACCTGTCTCAGGAGCCATATACGACGCTGGACGTCTTCAATGCGACGACGACATTGCTTTCTTTGTATTACTGAAATGATTAAAAAATCGTTGCACAAAATAAAAGTTATGAACATGACGTGGTCTTTGTAAAAGGATAGAAATGTCAAAATATAACAATGTGAGTTTATTTCTTTAGAGGCCCTTCAAAATACTAATGTCGACATATATTGATAGATATTTTACTGTTTGGATGATTTTGTCAAAGTATTTTATTTATTTAACACTTTATTGCACACAAAAAACAAAAATATACAAAATACACGAGAGGTTAAAAATGCACAAAAGGCGAGCTTATCTCTAACTAAAGAAATTGGAAGACATCGTGTACAAAAAAATCAATTAACTATAGCTATACTTAGAACAAATAAATAAAAATATAATAATCAAGTGTGTAAAAATAAAACAGGTACAATTGTAATTATTAAAATATGTTAGTATGATAAAATATGAATATGTTATTGTGTCAACGATAAGTAATGTTCCTTCAATCTTTTCTTAAAAGTAGGTAAAGGAGGGCTGTCACGAATCACGACAGGAAGGGAATTCCACAATTTCATTGATTGGAAAGTAAAAGATTTAGAATAACAATTGGAGTGCGAAGCAGGAAAACCAAATACAGAGCTCCGTTGGAACGACATGGGGAATCAGTAGAGTGCAGAAAGCTAAAATGCTCCTGCAGGTATGTGGGAGCTGACAGGTTGTACAGAATATTATATAGGAGAGATAGAATATGTAAATTTCTGCAGAGTCGTATAGGAAAGCCATTTAAGTATCTTCACGTCAGTATTCCCAAAGGAGTAGGCAGAGGTACAACCAGGGCACTGAAGATTAATCCAAAGTACTTAGGTGCCATTATGTGATAGATGGCAAACCACTCGCCAACCAGGCACTTATCCAAATATTTAAAATGCGTTTAGAAAATTAAAAGAACACATTTTGAGTTTCCCGACCCAGGAATTTGAAGCCTGGATCGCATGTTGGTGAACCATGAGCAACTAAACGTCGACAATTCAGGTATTGAGGATAATAATGTGAAAGCAATTTATAATATTAATGTGATTAGGGGTATCTCAGTGATGGTATATCTCAAATATATCTCAAAGATGGTAGAAAAGAAGACAGGTTTCCTGATGGTAAAAAATACACTTTGTTTAGTAAGGCTGGAATTTTGAGTGTCCTGTTTAAGTGTAGTTCTATCATTTAAATGGGGAAATAATGTAGGCAAGTTACTGCAACGGATACAATACAGGATAGGTTGTATTAATTATCCAGACCAGCGATCAGTGAAGTTCTATCACTTAGTGATGGTCATAGTATTACTTATGAATGTGAGGAGATACAGTTTCTTAACAAATTTTTCAAGCAGTTAAGCATAAATTCTATACAAACACATTTCATAATTAACAATAAGGATTATACAAACATTTTTTAGATGTTTTATTCAAAATATCTTCTAAATTCTGCCTGGTTTCTACAACGCGAGCCTCCGCATCAGCTACTTTTTGTTTAAGATCCAATTGCTTTTTCCACAAGAGTAACTGTTCTGGTATCACTACATTTGAATCTACCTGAACAAATACAATTAAAGAATTAATATTTTATAACATATATTATTTGAGGACCTTCTGTAATAGGTGCACAAATTATAAGACAGTACAAAGTACATAATATATAATTTTTTTGTGGACCAAAAAAATTGTGCCTCAAACAACTTTCTGTTATGATTGAGGTATGCTTTCACATTTCCTGTATATTACCAAAACTCTTCCATTAAAAAAAACACTTGTACAGTTACTGACATACCTACTTAGCTTGTTAATCATTTACTAATTTTACTTATTAAAAAGAAATAAAATATTCTACACAAAGTTGTTTAAATGGTGCCATAATATTAAAAACCAAAATCATTTCATTCATTTTTTTTGTGTATTCATGTCACTATTGATGTGATATTATTTCAAATAATATTCTTTTATGCATTCATATATTTAGTACTGTCAAAACAATTTTTTTTTTCATAACATCAATACTGTAATTTGCTAAACAGTTATCTTATTTTATGTCAAACTAGGATCATTTTCAAACAAACCCAAACACAATAGGATAATGTTGGTAATTTTAAGAGTTCCCTTTCCAATCATCAGTGCAACTTCATATCATAATTTTCTATTAACATCCAATTTTCACAAAATTTCAGCATAATTGCTTTCCAGGTATTGGATCACATTCAACTTACCAGATTATATCCTAAAGAACATATCTATGTTGCAAGTTAAATAAAAACTTGTTAAAAAACCCACTGATAGATAATACGGTTTGTAAAGCTATCTACCAACATTTTATTGTTGCAATACATTTTATCATTTGTATGGATTTTTATTTGAATCAGTATTATATTTTCTATTTTATAAAACATATTTTTAACCCTTGATAGAAGAGGGTGTTCTGACTTGGACATATCTGTGTGTGTCTGTTTGTAATATTACGACTTTTGAATGAAATTAATGATTTAGATGCGGAGTTTTTGTTTGAAAGCATTCATCGAGATGGTTCTTAGCAAAATAACATTTAGGTGTTATCAGGGGTAATATATTTATTTTTTATTTTAATACTATAAAATCATATCATTAAATAAATCAAGCAGAAAGATCTTATGGTAATAAATTGAAGGCACTTATAAATGATGATGATGATGACGAAAATATATGAAGTGAAATTGTAAATCTAAGGCTATACACCATGTAAATGACAGCGTACCGAAAAATGAAAGCATGGATTCTGTACATGATAGACATGCATATGTAGTTGGAATTTCGTCGGAAATGTCATGATTTTTTTAAAAAAATTGTATTTTTTTTATTGGTTTCACTATTATTTCATTAATACTATCTAACGCAACTCGATTTTTATTTAAAATCTAATAACACATTTTTACTAAAAACAGCAATGTAATAAAAACATGCGGCTTGATGCTTATACTTTGTTCGCTATACATTGCGGGCTGAAAAACTGCTAAATATTTAACCACTTTTTTCCGACAAAAACTATTAACGGAATTTTGAAGTCTGATATGTATCTAAATTACCACAGAAGTTTTCGTTACTGTGTATACGGTACATTCTGTATAGTCATTCACATATATAAGTTAATGGCAAACAAATAGTTCTCTAGTGGTGTGACAGAGATTAAACTTCATCTCATGTCCAATTATTTTATTTTTACGACAATGGAAAACAATCAATCAACCAATTTCACTTTTTATACCATATTTAGGACATACTATATTGATATAATCTGAGGTAAAGTCAAGTTACACAAATTGAATCTAATTCCAAAACAAGCAGATCATATGCTAGTGTTATGAATGTGATTTTTTTAATACATAGAAATACTAAAACAGATATCAGAAAAAATTTAACAAACAAAATTATTTCAATTCGTCAACTAGAATCAAATCCCAGTCTTACTGTTGGTCAGTAGAGTTAGGTGTGTACAATAGCTGCTTAACCAATTAAGGGAGCACACAGTTAAACCCGGTTGGGTAATTTTTGTTGGTTCAGGCCTTAATAGAGAAAAGACAATCTGCTTATTTGCATAGATCTTTCCCTTATGTGCCTTTCCTAAAAGTCTCATGTATCGGTCGAGGGTTTTTTTTAATTACATTGGAAGGCAAACAAGCAGATGAATTTCCTGATGGTAAGAAATTCCCGCTGCCTAGAGACATCAAAGGTGGTAATGGTGCGATACCAACCAGAGGCCGGGATGTTAGGCCTCGAGCAAAAGTAAGTTAACCGGCTACTTAACCCTCCGAACCGGAACACGTCATGACGTTATGACGGTAGGAATAGGTTAGACTGTGGTACCAGTCGGCCGAGTCGCTGCAAAATTCTACCACAGATGTCACGGTGTTTTTGAGGGTAAGCTTATGCTGGCCTTTTACAAGCTCTCTGGCAGGAAGGCAGATGGTCTATTCTACAAAGGAGCCCGGACCAACACATATATTGGCACATTAGGGCTCCACCTCTACTGTCCAGACACCAACACATTAAAACATTTAAGATGTCAGCAGACAACTTTTTCAGTTGGTACAAACCTTTCCAATTGCCTTCTCTTGTTTACATATTTTAATATCATCACAGAACACCTGCATCTTCTTTTGGTGTATAACCTTTTTCGATTGAACACGCTCCATCAGACTGCGCCAAACCATATAATACTGCCCTCTACAAATTCTAAAATATACTTTTATTTAATACATCATTTACTAGGTTCCCTGTATCAGGTAGCCCTATTGTGTAATAAATTGATTAAATCAACTTCTAAAAATTAGAACTAATCTTACACTTAGCAAAACAATTGTCTGAATAATTACATGCATTAACAATAAGACTGAAAAAATCAACTGATACAGGGGCCCTACCATGAACGCTTATAGCAGTATTATTTCCATCTTGCTAAATGTCTGCCTTTATAAGCAACTTTATGGTTTACGTCATAAGGTTGTCTTTCTCGACTGGCAATAAGTATTGTTGAAATAGTACTGTTTTAAGAGCTTATGGTAACCCCCCAGTTATTCAAAATTAAAGGTTGTAGAAAATATTGCACTTTGTTTATGCTAAATCAACGCTTGCAGTTCTCTTTGAAATAATCTTTGATGGAATGGGGTTACACAATTACCTTTTAATATCTTCTGTGAATTACAAGAAAAATTTGTTAATTTATGAAATTTCTATGTAATCAAATTTCATACATACAAATCAAACGTCAACCTAAACAGGATATTTGTACAGGTAAAAGATGTGCTAAAATATTATATTTATTGAAGAAAAAACTAAAAAAATACTTACTGCGTCATTTTATCTAAAGAGGGTATTTTCTCTTGTGGGCATCCCATGTTTATTAACCATTCTGTGAACTTCAAGGGAATATCTTTGCTACTTAATTTTTCAGCACTCATTTTTTACTTGTCTGCGCTAGCAGACAACTAACTCACAAACAATGGGTGCACAGTCTAAATATTGTCAAAATTCTGTGAACAGTAGCGACTCTTATCGTCAGA
>NJDD01005807.1:19606-34595 GCA_002245505.1 Calephelis nemesis
CTAGTTAATAATATAATTTGCATATAATTTTCTATATAATATTATAGTTAACATAATTTGCAAAACAACGTCTAGTCTTTAAGTTTTCAGCTGCATGTATAGGTAGTAGTTAAGCTTAAAAGACACTTTATTACTAGTATCAAATCGTCTAACACGGTTCAAGTGAAATGACTGTCTCTTCTACATTCGACTTAGTCTTTGGCGAATTTCTTTCGATAATTCGGGGATTTCCCCAAACTAGGAGATGTTTTCGTCATCATATAAACAGAACGCGATCGATCTTCGTTGTTTTATTTATTTAGTTGCATTCATCCGGACAGCATGTCTAGTTTTCAGCAAAGTTATTTAGCTAAGTGGGAACAAATTCCGGAATTTTCTTCGTGGCTTTCACGTTATAAAGATGACGAGTTCGCCGCATTTTGCAAAGCATGCAATTCGAAACTGCAAAGTAGATTAGCATCTATAAAACAGCATGCAAATACTGAAAAGCATAAATCGAACTTGATGAAATATAAAGGACAGTCAAAGGTAAGCATAACTCGCTTTACAAACCTATTTCAAGGAATTCGAATATATTTTAAGTTAATAATTCTAGTTTTGTTTCTAAAAACCAGTAGGTAACAGCTGTGAAATGCGGCGCTGTTATAAAAAAACTAAGCAACCAAATATTTTTAAAATTTCAGGTTGATACATTTTTCAAAAAGGCCCCACTGAAAGACGAAGTCAAGAAAGCTGACCTGCGTTTATGCAGTTTTCTGTCGGAACACAACATCCCATTTCGAGCTATGGACCATCTTAGTGATGTTCTAGTGAAGTGTTTTACTGATTCCGATATTGCGAAAGAATTTTTCTGCAAGAGATCCAAAGCAGCCGCTATAACTTATAATGTTTTAGGACCCAATTTCGAAAAAGATATGATTGAGGACATACTTGGTACTGCATCTCTTTCAGGTAAACCAGTATATTCAATTATAATCGATGAGAGTACAGATGTTGCAACAGTCAAAGTATGGGCTATAGTAATTAAATACTTCTCTGAAACTAAATGTACTGTACAAACCAAATTCCTTGATTTAGTTGATTTAAGTGGTGAGACCGCAGGTCAATTATTTAATTCGTTGTCATCAAAATTATCCGAATTAGGTTTAGACATAAAAGACGTAATAGGATTCGCTGCTGATACTACGAATGTGATGTTTGGTCAACATTCTGGCATTGTTGCAAAAATTAAAGAAGTAAACCCAAAGTGCTTTTTCATGAAATGTGTTTGTCACTCTGCAGCATTAAATGTTAGCCACGCCTGTAAAATACTGCCTAGAAATTTTGAACAAATAGTAAAAGAAGTATATGGATATTTTTCTCAAAGCAGCAAGCGTCAAAGAGAATTTGCTGAGTTCCAAAATTTCACAGACACTGAAAATCATAGAATTTTGCGTCATTACGACATAAGGTGGCTTTCACTTCATGCCTGTATTAGTAGAATAATTGAGCAGTGGAGGGCATTGCAATTGTTCTTTCAAGACCAATACTTGAGTGATCGCAATATGTCATCAGAATTTTTATTTAATTCTCTTACCACTGATATAAACAAATTGTATTTTTACTTTTTGGACTACATTTTGCCGATTGTAAACAAATTTAACATAATTTTTTAAGGCGACTATCCGTGCATTAATAGACTGTATGATGATGCATCTAGTATGTACTTGTCGATTTTGGGTTGCTTCATGAAAGCTAATTACATCAAACGTACGGACAATGTATTTACGTTAGACCCAAAGTCTAATGTAAATTATTTGCCACTGAAAGATATGTACTTAGGTATTCAAGTAGACCAAGAATTAATCAAACACAGAGAAAATCTAAACATGAAAGAACAGATTGCTGAGTTTTTCAGAAGGTGCCAATCATTTTTAATTGAGTTGAGCACGCAATTGAAATTACGTTTGCCTTTTGAAAATCCAGTTTTTCGAGAACTGAAATTTCTTAACCCACACACTGCCGTGCATAAAGAATTTCGCAGTTTACGAAATGTAATAGAAGCTTTTCCAATTTTCCCATGCGAAGTACAGCCAGAACAAATGCAGTTAATTGACGAAGAATATAGAACCCTAAAGTTTGATCGCGAAGTAAGTGATTTGTTACAATCTTCCAGCACTGGCTCACCCATCTCGTGTGAACAATTTTGGGTGGAAGTTGGAAAAATTTCTAACAGTGATGGCATATTAAAATACAAAAATATAACTAGTTTTAGTAAATCTCTTCTATGTATACCGGTGTCGAATGCTGCATGCGAGCGCATATTTTCAAAGATAAATTTAATAAAAACGGACCAAAGAAACAGATTTATTAACAAAAATGTGTCAGCTATTTTAAAAACAAAGCAAGGTATTAAAGATGAAGGAGGTTGTGTAAATTTTAATCCTTCGAAAAGGATGTTAAAATATAATTCTAACATTTATTGTGAGCATGAATAAATAAAACGTTTTAAGAAAATCAGTATTTTTATTGGTATATCTGTCCTATGTTAGTCGGTATATTTCAGTGTTTTTTTGAGGTGCCTCGGTATTTTATTAAAATTAAATCTGGTCACACTGTCTACAATACTCCAATAGTAATTTGTGACTCCAATTTTACCTGAGGCAAGCAGACCAAGGCATACCAAATATCCAAGCAAAGGCCGAATTTTGATTTTTCCACAAAATCTTACTTTTTCAATATTTATGTTTAAGTTCAATCAAAGTTCTTTTTTCTGCAAATATCGGTATGTTAGGAAATCTTAAAGACTTTATCAATGTCGTTCAAGAAGAACTGTCATCAAATTACAATTTGCGGCAAACATTGCATGAAGTACAAAAAGTAAAAAATATTTTTAAAGAGAAGCAGAAACTGTCTGAAACATCTGAGAGCAAAGTGAATTATGGTGCTGGGGGAGAACTATTAGAAAAATATCAAGAAGATTGGGCTGAATTACACGAGAATGCAGATAGAAACGCAAAAGCCGCTGAGAAAGTGGACCAGTTAATCGTGGATTTACACGATAAAACGAATTTGGAGTTGCAAAAAGCCGTGGAGTTGACACAAAATTTAGCATATTTACCTCACCTAACAGTATCTGTAGCCCAATGCATAAACAGTCTTAAAAATGTACAAGTACTTCTCAAAGAAGTGGAGGAAGAGATAGTTGAGTTTGAAGATATTGTGGAGAGAAGTAAAATGGAAAATTGGAAATTAGATCATCATTATCATCTTTCGTTATACAAAGAGAAGAAAATGGGTTAGTTATTTATGAATATTATAGTATTAACTACTCAAGAAATAATTTTATTAATATATGTGGAATTACACAAATTGAATCTAACCCCAAAGTAAGCAAATTATATTCTTGTGTTATTAGTGTTAGTTAATGGTTCACATACATGGAATTACTTAAATTGATACAATTGTAAATTGAATAAACACCAAGACCCAGAAATATAAATGTTTGTTACTTTGTTACATAAGTCTCTGTCAGAGTCAAACCTGAATCTCACGGATGGTCAGTAGAGATGTACCCCATGTTGTGTCCCATCAGTCTACTAGGCAGTCATATAATATTAATACATATATTGGTCCACAAAGATGCCCTTACTTTTCTTAAAATATAGATGTATGATGTAGACATTTGATAATATTAATACTGTAGGATGTCATAATACTGCTTCTGTGCTATTTTTAGCAATAATAGAATTAAGCAAATAAGCTAACAAAATGTATGTTGAAAATCATTCAGTAACCACATAAAATATCTTACAGCCAGATTAGATGAGATTAGAAATAGCTTAGCTCAAGAAAACCTTCAAAAAAGCAATGAAAAAGAGAAGCAGCAGTTAGCAGAATTACAAGCAAAAAGAGAAAGAAGCAACATAGCTTTTCAGAATGATGTTGCTAAGTATTTACTAAAAGGAACAGTGCCTTCAGGTAAGTTGGTATTTTAAATCCTTTTTTTCAAAGACAAAAGGTGAAGGTCACAAATTCAAGTTAATTCATATTTTTATAATAATGTTCTGAAAATTAAAATTTGTTAAAATAAGATTATCTCCTTAATTGAAGTTGTTTGTTGAATGCCATTATTTTAAAGTTGCATAATTGTAGTATATAGTACAATATGGCTTTTTCAGTATGTGCTCTGCCTATAGGTTTAATCTTTTCCTCAGATTGTACCACAATTTCTTAAGGAGTATAGGAATGGCATGTGCTATACCTACTACATACTTATTTTTAGAAAATCATGAATACTTCATGTTGGAAAATTGCCAAAAGTTGCAAACAACAGTAAGGAAAATGGGCAAAATTTATTATATCAATAACCTATCAACATTAATTAAACAGACTTTAGCTTCAACAGTAATAGTATTGGCCTGATTACAACACTGTAGTAACAGTACCGCTAGTAGTGTATCGCTAGTAGTAGTACCGTAGTGAGTTTATTTATACATTTTTTTTGAGTATTGGTATACAAATCTTATAATAAATTGACAATTATCGTTTTATTATAAGAGTGATGAGACTAAAGTTTAATCTGGTGACGTACTGACAGCAGCATCACCTACAAGGTATAAATGTCTTAAAGCCATCCAAAAATCCATTGGAACATACATACAAAATTTTAACCAAATAAATACAGCCGTATGTATAAGGTGTTTCCAAATTAGTGCTCAAAATTGTGCATAGATATTTAAATGGTGAACTGAAAACATAAAAAGTATATTTAAGAAACTGAAAACTATAAAATGTTAAAATGTTTTTTCAGGACCATCAACAATGCCAGAAGTCAGTCTGGAACAAATTCAAATTGACCAAGATCCAACAGATTTAGAGAAATTTCTAGAAGATTAACCAAATGCATTTGAAATGAACCTAGGAACAAGTGTGATAAGTGAGCTTAAAAAGTTTATGAAAGTAAATATAGATTTTTATTGTATGTTATTATGTTTAAATATATTTAATAGAACAAAGTATGGTATTTGTCTAAGCTACCTAAAAGTACTTAAAGGGCATCTAGTCTGACATCTAAGACTAAGGCCTGAAACTGTGTTAAATGAGCGCCCACAACGGTTTCACGTCGCTTGAGCATGCTCGTGAACACACAGCGGTCTGTGAAAATCAGACTTTCACAGTGTCTCCAGTTCAATTTTAACAATGTGCATGTACTGTCGTATCGATGGAGAACTTAATATATTATTACCTAGCAAAACGATGATTAGCACAAATAAACGACAACCAGTGAGCCTTTTCATTGAATCTAGGTTGCTATGTGAGGAATTTGTTGTAAAGTTTAGTAAATTAAAGGATAATGAAAATTTATTTTATAGATATTTTAAAGTTTCGGTTGAAGTCTATGACTAATTATTTTCAAAACTGGTACCGTATTTGAAAGTCAACACTCTTAAAAATAAGGGCTATATCAGTCCTATCAGCAATGGAAAGGCTGGCAATAAATAAACTTTACAAATTGATTACAAATTACAGTAGATTTTGTCACCTTTGCCATGTTTCGACGGTATATGGTAAAGTAGTGTTAATTACGGTGCACATGATAATACTGCCTGCGAGCGGCTGCCTGCGTTCCCCGCAACGGAAACCGTCAAGAGACGGACTCAAGACTACGCGGGCGCGGGGTACGCCTCCCCGCGATGTTTCCCATGTTTATGGAATGTAATGATTCATATTAAAATAGATATGCTAGAGAAATTGCATACAAAGAAATTTTGGAAAAGATAAATATACCTATGCAAAACTACTGTCCAATGTGCGGTAAAGACTATTAAAAATCCTGGATGCGGGCGCCATCGACTAATGAAAACGGTTACCGCATGCGGAACATGGCATGCTTAAACTGAAATCTCCCGTACCCCAAATGAGGGCTCTAACAACCAATGAAAATGAGCCATTAGGCTGATGGTCTATTTTACTCATGGGAACTGGCCAATAAAGATTTAGACCAGAAATGGCAAAATGACCACCATAGTCAGTGCTAGCAACATTAACATTTGCCGCTCACTAGCTGACAGAAAAGCAGTTCCCTTATACTTCGGGGTTGTTTGTAGCAAGATCAAGGTAGGTTTTAAGATTAAAGGAAAGAAGAAGGCAACACTACCTTCTTATTGGCATAAAAGCAATGCTTTAGTCAAATAACTACATCATATAAAATTTATTGTGTTTTACAACATTTAAGGAATTTAAGTAACTCCTCAAATTGAAATTGTTTTACTTAATGTAAAATGAAAATACAAAAAAACATATATACAAATTGTTTATGACTAGTAAAACAGCACATAACAGTTTTCCCGAATATCAAGTTTACCAACAGTTTTGTAAATTGCTTTCGGGTCTTACTTGAGCCAACAAAACCAATACATGAATAACAATCTGAAAATATAATTGTTTTGTAACTTTGCATGATTCTAAAGTGTATTTCTTATTATTGGATGTAAATCACCACCACCGTGAGCCGACATCTTCGCTTTTCCTAAAGCACGGCTTCTGTAACTTGGTCCAGCATGTCTAATTGAGTGATAGGTGTCATCTATATTCTCATCAGAAGATACATCTGAAGCAGACAAAGATATTATGTGTCTTTTCTTAGGTGACATAACATGTAAAGTCCATCGCATTGGACCTTTATGACCTTTACTCTGTTCTCGAGCTTCATAATCTGTATCTGAGGCAGCTCTTTGCGTGTCATTTTTTAAATTTCTCGTCTTACTTGATCTACGTTCCTTTTTTTCCCCCCTCGGGGGGGTGTTCACGTTTTTTAAATTTGTACGGCCTTTACTGTCGAGATCTGGAAAGTTTTGCGAATAAATTACAACACTATCCACTGATTTGCCTTTGTGAAATTTTAACGATTGATTTTTTGGATCATCTGAAGCCGATGATTTTTTTTTCGCAGAATTATCACTACTGCAACTTGTATTACTGTTACTATTACTGTATTGCTCTTCTGCCTGCTTTTCTAGATCTCTGAATTTGGTATCTATACTTTCGTCCGATGCTTTATATTGTTCTAAAGCTTCTTTCTCAAGTTCTTCAAATTTATCTGCATGTTGTGTACGAAGTCTCGTTGAAAGAACCAATTTGGGATTGAGCTTTATAAGACCTGGTGTGGCGTATTTTTGAGATAGTCTTCCGCAGGCTACAGAGTTTACATTTATTTGTGGAGGTGCATTTGTGCTGAGAACTGTACTATATAATCGTTTCTTTCTTCCTATTTCCACTGCAACTGCACTAGTTGATGGTGCCTGGACATCAGATATAACGTTTGTTCTATGAATTGTAGTTTCCTTTTCTAATTTGGATAGAGATGATGGTATCGTTTGTTCTATACTGTTTTTTTCATCTTCTTTTTTTGTTTCTGATTTGGGTATTGCATTTCGTTGGTTTGTAATCAATTGAAGATGATTCAAATGACGTTGATCTAATCGCGATAAAGCGTGATCCTTAGGCCACCAGACACCGTACCGTCTATCAGAGCAACGTAAAGGTCTTGGACCTGTGGGGGCATATCTACTGATTTGTGTGCCGCGGTACAGCGGACAGCGGGAGGCAGCTGCTCGCATCACAGCTTGCACGTTTCCTGATAACCGTCCAATTCCTCTTTGACATTCCGTAACTTGTGGTGGTCGAGGAGCATCAAACTGAAACTACAAGAAAGTAAGATTTGAAATATAACACTCACAAAATAAACGGGATGCAATTGTAAGGGGTCTAATAGTGATGTATTAGATATTGTCGTTGCCAAAAGGCAATAAACACTATTTTAATTTCACAATGTGTCAACACAAACAGACGATCCTTAGTTACGCACAATTAAGTCGTGGTTTACGAAAACGGTAGAGGCCCTGAGAGAACGAAATGACACATTCTTTGAAGAGTAAGAAAGAGAAGAGAGTGCATTTCTTGGTGCAAAGGTGCATTTTCGCATGTATCATTCTACCGTAACTTAAATCGTGTTTCCATTTTTATTTGGTTGATACCTTTAAAAATCTAACCGCCTTCAGGATGCTCGTTGAACACGCATACACTAATACAGTGTACACTAAACAGTATCTTACATTTGATTCTCAAGCAATAAAATGTTGACACATCATCCACAACATATTACTAGTTGTATGTCAATTTTAAGCAGTGTTAAGCTAAACAGGCGTCTAAATATTTTTTGTGGTAAGGCGGTAAGTGTTTTGCTAGGTCTCACAGTTCGTCCGTCTACGAACTAAATGGAACAATCGATCTAGAATAGCATAACATACACACATTAAAAGATACCTAGATAGATAGGTGTCTTAGATTTTATCTGCGCTTTCCATCAGTTTAGTTTCAAGGGCACATTAAACCGTCCCTAAAAATCCGAAGTAATATGTCATATTGGCATGACTAATAAGAACAGTTCATAGCCTATTAAGTATTCCTCGTTTTGGTTGCTTTCTTGAGATTCATATCAAAAATATACCTTCAACGACGGACAGCACAATAGCTGCGTAGGTAGACAATACGCTGGCGCAGGCGCTGTTAATGTCCCCAATCTTCGAGGTTGGCGTCTCCTTGCTCTCATCTTTCTTGGCGCTGGAGGCGGGCTTAGCGCGGATGGTCCTTGCCTCGACGGACGCTGCACGTGATTGCTCCATAGCCCGCGCACACTTCGTATTCGCGCTACCAAAGTCTCTTCTTCAAAGGTCTTCGCTTGAATCGGGTCCCAGCGCTCGCTAGCTGCCGATTGGTGCCCATTAATATAGTATTGAAAGCCAACACAGCAGAAGGATGTCCGAATAGTAAGGAAATACACACTAATTGCCTAGATATCAAAGAAAATAATGCCACGTCGTCAATCGGATGCTACGATGTTGCGTAAAACTACCTGCTACTCTAATCTTCAAACTCGCACACAATACCAAGTGACCGTCTCGTTAGTCAAAAGGCTAGCGCACACTGCTAACGCCATCGACTAACCGCGAGTCTCGGGTTCAATTCCCTACGGGGACAGGCATTTGTGTGATGGATGTTTTGATATCTACATTTTCGGGTCTGGGTTTTTATAAAATTTATTTCAATTCTGATATCAATTTATGTATACTATACAAATATATAATTTGCTTACTCCGTGGTTAGATTCAATTAGTATAATTTTAAACAGGTATATTTATGTAATCGCGGCGAGGAGAAAACTTTCTGCTTCGCACTAGAAACACCATTGCGAAACAAAATTAACGGTGCAGTGTTTCCGAAACATTACGACATGGTGTCCTTAAAAGCTTACTCATTCCTTGAGGATGGCAACGCATCTGTGAGACAGCCATCCTCGAGGAAACGATTAGTGAATGTTACTGCTATTCGTGGGCGGTGGAGATCACTTTCGATCAGGTGAACCGCTTACTCGTTGGCTTCCTCTTCCTGTCAAATTTCGTCAGAAATATTTAAACAAAATTTTTGGGTACGATTCTTCTGATAAAAGAAAACTTATTTTATCGTAATGGCTGTTAGAAAAGCAGGACATAGCAGCAGCACTATCTGCTACTGCGATGTCCTGCTTTCCTTTGCAGGATGTTAGAACAAGTCTACCTAGTAAGTGCCCTATCTTCCAGACCAAACCGCGACAATACTAAAGACCTTTATGGTGGCGGCAGTGATGGACAGTAGTACCTGCCAGTTGTATATAAATGCAAATATTACTAAGCAGTGTAGCGAAACGCACAAATCATCATCGGCCGCCATCCTGAACTGCCGGTGTCTTCTGGAGTTACGATTGCGCTCCTGTGTATCGTCTACTAGTCTCCTAAACCAATATTCCACCTGAAATGTTTTACAAACATATTAGGTAAAGCAATATAGGTGTTTTTTATTATATTATAGCGCATTTTCACCAACCCTATGATACCATTTTTTGAACATCATTTGTATCAAAATTATCAGATGCCTCTTTACGAGAAATTCAGCTAAGGCGTCCATAAACCAAGAGTGAAAGTGCTACTTTTTCCAATATTACATTCAATCAGGTGAGTTGCGTGTAAGCTTAGTTCCTTTAAAAAACTATTGGATAATGTATGCCTTTTTAGTCACCAAAATTTCGCTATATGTAGTATTTATGATGTCAAATTCCGACCGACATATTAAGAAGATTAATTCCTTTCTCTGTTGACAATTCTCAAGTGGATGTGGAGCGTTAAGAGACTGTATCCTTGGTGACAAAACACATGCATAGCATTATGGACAACTCGGAAGACTACTGTTATATAGATCGAAAGCTTGTATATAGTCTCAGATCTGGAATAAATTACAAAGCATTGAAAAATCCTTATACTGAGAAAATTCAAGATGCAATGTTATGAAGGCGTAATTTAACCCCCCAGGTGTAAAAAGAGGTGATCTTTTGAAAATAAGTGAAGAGGGCATTAAATTGACGCCATATAATTTTAATTTTGAATCACTACCTTAGCACTAACCAGTAGTACCTAACTACGAAGTAGTCAAATCTGTTAACCTTTTTGTTACGATATTGCATGCATCTTTTCTTTAAACTTGACTTAAAATTTAGACTGCATAACTAGTTATTTTTAAGCCAATATCTTTAGGCAGCGGCAACAGCTTTCCATTAGATAAATGAGTTCCCAGTTACAGCTGTTTATTAAAAGCAGCAAAGTAAATGAGCTTAAAGGCATAAAATCATTTATTTTACGTAAACCTGTAATACCTCTGGTAGCATCCAACATTCAGTGAGATCTGAGTTCTCACTCCCATGACCATTGTAGCGGTCGCTGAATTTTTGATTGACATTTGTGTAGCAACTTTCTCTGAAATCAAGTTCAAATCTGTAAATATCTTCAACGTAAATTCGGATTATCCCCTGGCTCATGTTACGGAGAATGTTCAAGGAATTATTTAGTTATAATCCCCGTAGCTAAGTGCAAGTTATGATAAACTACATGTTGATCATCTTGATGTTCATTGATCTATTTTCGATTCTTTTTGAAATGAAAGATGATTCGATTTCAAAAGGCTTCTTAATTAAAATTTCGAGGTAACATATCGTTTATAAAACTAAAACACGATCAAATTGCACGGGTATTATGAAAGGGTGGTATTACAGTCTCCCGAAACCGGCGTGTTTTGTATGAAAACGGCAATGAATGTGGAGGAAGACAGAAATGTTTACAAGGATCGTGAGACTTGGCAATGTATTCTTATGACAATGCAACGTTCGATGGATATAATATGCGGGCATAGGTGGCCAGTAACCACCAGATAATCGTAAAATATGTGCTTGTTTGTTATAAATTATATATTATATACAATAACATTCCGCAGTTTTAGTTGTGACCGATCCTTTACTCAAAAGGCAGAAGCAGTTCAGCAGTTAAGAAAAATGAGAGTGAATTAAGAACAAAATGAAAAAGCTCTAAAAATAGGCACGACCAAGTGAATACTAATTTAGTTACGAAGGTGCAGCGTAATCGAGAGGTTAGTAGAGCAATAGGTTGGTGAGTGCAGTTACTCCTAGTTCTGTAAAGGATCGAACACTAATTCAGCTACGAAGCTGCTGCCTTAAATAAGCTATAGGCCATCGGTAGGTTGACAGAACAGTGGGTTGTAGTTAGTAGTAGTAGTACTTAGTTCTGTAGAGTGTAAAGGATCGAATACTAATTCAGCTACGAAGCTGCTACCTATGTAATCGTTAGGCTGGCCGAAGCCAGAGCAAAGGGTTGGTGAGTCCAGTGCTGTCCTTAATTCTTACGAGGATAGAAGGCCGCTAGTTTTTAAAACCCGGTCAAGTATTTTATCCTAACATTTGCAAATAATGGGTTTATTTGCAAATGTTAGGATTACAATTTGTAATTTACTAGGTATAATAATTTCACAATTTAAAACCCTATTGCCCGGTCGTTGGTAGTCGGAGTACTACATTTATTTTGTGGTTGGTGGCAAAGCTGACGCATAATCAGGAAATAAAGTCATTCAAAAAAGTTAAATTTTTAGAAAAATAGTTTGCGCAAAACTTAAATGCCCTTCGCGCGAATTTCTTTTTGTGTCTAGCGCAAAAACAAAAGTGACTCGGCGCCAATTCAAATACTTGTTTTTTAGTATGTTTGTTGTTATAGTTTGGCTGCTAGCATATTAATTATCTAACCTTTTATATTGTGTCACAAACAAGACAATTATGCATGTGCACGAAAATAAGAACATAATGTCATATCCTACTAATACATATTTATAATATATCCAAAAGTTTGTGTGGTTGTCAAAATATCAATATTCATTTTCATAATATATATAAACATTGTATATATACAACATTTATAACAAGGATTTTTTTTTACACAACTGTACCAAAGCAAAAAAAACGAAGCAAGAGTGTAAACATGTATGAGCGAGAGCGCGATATGCTTCCTCACTTCCCCGCACATATCCCCGCCGGCACCTTGAAATGAGTTCTGAGCCCATACCATGAGTTTACTATACTCACTACCGTCTGTAAATTATTTGTATGAAAACTTTAAACAGCGCCTATTTTGGTAACTAATAAAAACACATTTTTAGACCAAAAATGTCATAGATTTGGACACCTAACTTACCGAACGCAATCTATACGAACTCATGCTCATACTCATGCAATAAAGGCTCATCGCAACATGTTAGGTACCTAATTCGGAGGTGCATTTAAGTTTTGTGTGGACTGTAAGTAGGTATTGGGTATATTTTAAAGTAATCATACCTGGACTCGTCGTAATAAAAGTTCCCGTAATGTTGTGCCAATCTTGACTCTGGTATTACATCCTTAACACTTTTCACTCCACTTGTACTTCCATTTTCTAATGTGTGTCTTTTATCTACAATAACAATTGCTATAAATCTATTCGCATAAACGTACGAAAGCTAGTGTAGATATTTAGATGTAGTATATATCTCACCGAATCATGTCTTTAGGGCTAACGATAGCAAAGAAATTGGGTTGATAAGTTTTGAACGGGAGGACGTTATTATCGGATTGAGTATTGACTGACGGGTTTACCGGGAAGCTAAATAACCTCAACGAAAAACAACTAGGATATAATAACATTTAAAAGTCATCATGGGTTGTAAAACTGTTACACGGAATGCTTCTTAAAAACATGATTTAAAAGATAGAAATATACTAGGTTTACCGTGCAAATATTATATTTCGTATTAAATAATACCTAAACAGATACGTAACTTGATGATTATTTAAATTATTATCAACGTTCCCCCGAAGAAAAATCATGAAAGTAAGATGAGAAACTGAAGGTTCTTTTGTTTATATTTGTTCATTACCACAATGGATTTTTACAAGGATGAGTAGCAGTTTAGTTTAAATGTCAGTTTCAAAATTAAGGCACCTGCCTACATATTTTAAATTTATGGATAAAAGTTTAATTGGATAAAACTTGTGACCTACGTAAAATGTAAAATTTAGTCATATTTAAAATCAAGACCGAAACATCTCCTGGACTACTACCACAAATCAGAATCAGAAAAATCTTTATTCCCTTCAACCATACAAGTGGTGTTTTGCAACTTAATGACAAAAGTTCCAAAAGAATCATGATACCGAGAACATGGGTTCTGCTAATTTGAAATAGGACAAAAAATGTATTCTACAAGTTGAATGTAATTTGTCAAAAAAAGTGAAGGGAAATACTTTAAACAAGCAAACGATTTGCTATTGCAATACACGTCCTCAGTAAAATAGGTTAAGGTTCGTGTTTTTTCGGTATTGTATCAAGATCCTAGTAGAGGCCCATCCAACATACGGTCCTTTAGCCGCAATTTGACCTCCTTAAGTCCTTAATCTGGTCTGTGGACCGTTGCGTGCGAGATATTGACTTTCGCGAGTATTTCTTATGGCCACGGTAATAAAATACTAAACCTGGCGGCCCTCCACAAAATAAGTAGTGCGTCATATGAGTCGATAGTATGTACGTGAGTAAATGACAAGAATAATAACCTGGTAAATCGCAATGATTGTATGAAACACACTGCGAAGTGTCTGTAGTGTCCCGGAGTACTTGTGAGACACGGCAATGTTGAGCCCAGAGGCGCTGAAAATGTCATTATGTTTATTTTCCAAATCAATTTTTACAAGTCCTTTGTGCAAAATAATTCACTAGACATTACTAGTGTAACACATCTTTTAAATATCAAGTGGATAATCTCATTGAGTCTATACGAAAGTAAGAAAAAACTGCGACCACGACGAGTGCCACGTGTTTACTGCACTCAAATTGCGCGCTCTTTAGGCTGCTTAAAGTTGATCTTGGTCTAAGAAAATACCTGATTAGCTACAAAAAAATCATCTGGTGGTTCTGATGTCCAAGTAAGATCCGCACAAAGGGCTATGTGTGCCCAAGCCGTCGAATAACGATCCACTTCGAAGTTCATTCAATGTGACATCTCTCACATACAAACTATGTTTAGAATAAAAAAGACGAACTAATAAAATATACACTAATTTTAAAGAAAATATTATTGGTAAAATTGTTATTAAAAATGAAGACAATTTTAAAGGCATTGGTGGTTAAATCTGCATAACAAAATTTTCCTCTTTTTTGATAGATTCATGTTATATTTTTTTCTTTTTATTTTAAATTGCTTTTCGAATTGTCATGTCATCAAATTATGTCATCGCGTTGGCTTTTAATGACTTTTATAAATAGATAAACATTGAAACTATAACAGCTATTCGTATAATTTGTCATAGAAATAGTTCTTAAAATTATGACTTTTAATAAATTTAAATCCGTTAACAGATTCTTCGAATTTTCCATGTCTTTATTGTTATTTCAGTTTAATGAAATGCGACATTAAATTTCATTTTTTTACTCCGGCAAGTATTATTACAGTTAGTTTTCACTGGTAACATTAACACCCGGTTTTTCGCGGTAGCCGACATTCGATGATTCGACAAACGGTACGTCAGTCAGGCTTGCGCAGGTGGCCA
>NJDD01005809.1:0-10264 GCA_002245505.1 Calephelis nemesis
GGAAGGTCATCGTGTGGTTTTTAGTCGGTTCTAGTCCGACATAACCCGCTGCTATCCCCCGACAGCGGTGGGTATCCGGGGGGATTTTCCACACTTTAAAAAAAAAAGGGTATTTAACTATAAGTATATCAAATTTCATCAAAATCGGTTTACTGATTTAGTCATGAAAATGTAAAAAAAACAGATGTTTTTTTGTGAACTTCATTTTTTACAGTTCTGCAGCCAAAGTCCAAAAATCTCAAAATATCTATCTGGCTGACTGTCTTTGTGTCTGTATGTTACACAAAAATACAAAGTAAAAAATAAATTTTTTTAGTTCTCCAGGCGTAAAACTAAAATCTTTAAAATCAATTTCGTAATAGCCTAGTAATTTATAAACATATAAAAATATTTCGATGAATAATTAATAACCTCCACTTTTTAGAATCAATCAAAAAAGAATTTAATCTCACAAGTTTACGACATTAAATTTAGATCTACGTGTTTCAAAAACTAATAAGAATTTCGCTGCCTCTATAAAAAGTGAAGCCTAACTCGGATGAATAAGCACCACCATCCATCAACGTCAGAGCTGAAGTGACACGGACACATGAATTATAGGACTTAATTCTTAATATACGTGCTAGGCAATCGAATCTGACTAGGTATTAAACTGTCGATGTAAAAAGCTACTATCTTTTTGTAACTTCATTTTTAAAATCGTAAATTTATATGGTAATCACATTATTCTGAAAATAAAATGGAAGACATATAAACACTTATATTGGTTGATGTTAAAAAAGTTATAAAAACTGCTATTAGTTGTAAACATTATAACCACTTTACATATCATTAGACAACAGTTTAGCACACGGTTCTCCTTATGGTGAGAGAAAGACAGGGGCAGGTGATGGCAGAAGACACCATAGATGTTTAAGGTCCTTATGTACGCTGCCTTATAGAGTGACGGACACTCACACACCGTTGTGACGGAGTAAGTCTACCTATTGTTCAAATCTACCGGCTGCACTACCGGTAAACCGTTACTGGCTCGGATGATAATGCTATTATAGCGACATATTAGGTAAGGAGGATAATTCCTACCCGGGCAAGTTGTTGTACAGCACCTGTAAAATTAACCAGTTTAACTTCTAAAATATATTTTGAAATATTATAAAGCAATGACATCGTTTACAAAAGTTTGAATTTTATTGAAATAAAACAAAATGCGATTTAAAATGTTTTTGTTTTTTTGCAACAAATTGTAATGTATAACATTTATGTAACAAGCTTTGAAAGACAGAAAGGTTCTCGAGTGGCGGCCCCACACCGGAGGACGTAGCGTTTGACGACCTCCCACACGGTGGACTGACGATCTGGTCAAAGCCGCGGGGAGCCGCTGGACGCAAGCGGCTGGTGACTGTGACTTGTGGCGCTCTTTTGGAGAGGCCTATGTCCAGCAGTGGACGTCCTCCGGCTGATGATGATGATGTGAGTTAGCTATTGCGTAGAGCGATAGGAATATGAGAAGCTGTAAACCAAGGCTTATCTCTTACCATTATTGGCCTCTCTAAACTGCTGGCCTGAATCAGCCGCAACTCAACGTAATATCTCTTGACATCACCCTCGGATAATACTCGAGTGATCTGTTCGTGGAATGTCAACTTTGGTCTCCCCGGGTAAAATTTTTCTTTAGGTGACATTTTTGTTCAAACGACATATTACATAGGACGACATTTTGGTCTGAATGACAGCTGCAGATGGATTCACTGAAAGCAGCTGAAGAAGCAGGATCGGTGATGAAATGTGTGTTATTTCTTCGAACATAATTTTGCACAAGCTAAAGTATAGAAAGTAAAGTACAGTTTTAATAGATATTTATACATGTTTAAGCTGTTTAAACATTGACGAGGAAATTAAATTCTATGGGTATACTGCTAATAAACAGAAGCCGTCTTATCGCTTGAAAGAAATTTTTGCAAGACTGCCTGTGTTATGAACGTTAAAAAAAAGTAAATTATTTTTTTTTTTCTTATTTTTATTGCATTGGAAGGCAAACTGGCAAACGGATTTAATTAAATATTATATAAGTATTATATTAAAAAATGTAACAGGTTTATAATTAGGATAATGAGAATATAAAACAAGAGACTATCTGATTTCTTAGTTAAATGCGTGATAACTAGCTACCTACTAATATATCTGTTTGTCATAATATGAAACTTATGTGTTAACCTTCTGTTTACAGATTTTGAGTTTTGATATTTTAATTTGATTGTTTTTTAGTAAGAAAAAATTTATTTATTCCCAAAGATATGGCTGTCCTGTCCCGAGATCCCAGGCTTATCTGGGTTCAGTCCCGGACGCCGAAGATTGGAAAAAGGCCTGCGGTTATATCCCCTAGCTATGGGCGCCGGTGCTGGTGCAATCGGCAAGTCGACAAATGTCCAAAGACGCAATATCATGTTTGATTTAAAGCTGAATTCCAAATCCATAGGTCCTTTTTTTCAGTCGGAAGTTTTTAGTCAAAAGCCATTTCGATGTAATTGCCAATTCACCCTCCGCTGTCTCCAAACCTACTACACCCCTCTCGAAGGTAACCCTCTTATTGAATGTTCGTTTACGCTCTGATTTCTGACTACGCAGTGAAGAGTTGTAATATCAATGATGATAACATATTGCAGTTGCTATCCTGAATCCTGTTAATATTATAAATGCGAAAGTTTGTATGTATGGATGTATGGATGTTGTTACTCTTTCACGCAAAAACTACAAAGCCGATTACGATGAAATTTAGTATGTAGGTAGCTGAAGACCCAGAATAACATATAGGCTACTTTTTATCCCGGAGTTCCCGCGGGATTGGGACTTACGCGGGTGAAACCGCGGGGCACAGCTAGTATTATATAAATTTGAATAAAAGTTTTTATGTGAAACATCTTTATATATATATATATATATATTGGAGCACTGCAGTCGTAAAAGAAATGTGACAGTTCTGGTTATCGTTTGCTGCAAAATGCATCACGTTCTGTTTACGGGAGACCATTGTATAAAATAAGTAAGTATATTCAAGCCCATATCCTCAAAGAAGTTAGCCCAGTGCACCCTAAATAAAGGGTGACAGGGTTTTTTTTATGATATTGGAAGGCAAACAAGCAAACGGATTTCCTGATGGTAAGAAATTTACGCCACCTAGAGACACCAAAGTTGTTAATGGTACCTTGCCAACCCGAGACCGGGATGGTAGGCCTCGAGCAAAAGTAAGTTTACCGGCTATCTAACCCTTCAAACCGGAACGCGTCATGACGTTATGGCGTCAGGAATAGGTAAGGCGGTGGTACCAATCCGGGTGAGTCGCTGTGAAACTCTACCACCTAGTCAAATATCACGGTGTTAGCGACGGTGAGCCTATGCTCGCCTTTTACGAGCTGCCCGGCACATAGGTGGCGAGCCTATTGACAACTGAACACATAGCCTATCCCGGGTATTTTTTTTAATAAAAACAAACAAAAAACATATTTGCTTATAATGTTGCCTGTCCAGGAGATGGAACCCGGAACCTCATCTAAGGTTAGTCCAACGCCGGACTGCTAGACCACAGAGGCAATATTATGAAGTGACCATATTAGAAGACAGCACACCTATTTGACTCGCCTAACAACGAGGTAAATATGTGTTTTTAGCTTTTTCATGTGATAAGACAGCAAACAAATACACTATTGAGAGTAACAGAAAACCGTGGCATATAGTCACCATCGAAATTACAGGTGCGTCACGGGCCTGTTCCCGGGGATGATATGCATATTTTTATATTATTTGTTTGTACATTTAGGTGGATAACTGTAATTGGCTTTTTTATATAAGAAACTTCTTTGTTATTTTCTTTATATATTGAGCTGTTGTTATCACGTAATAAATAAAATAATAAAATAAAGAGTAATTCAAACACTTTTCATGAAGGTTTTTAGGTTTTTTTAACAGATGGAGATATAAGCTTTATGATAATTCTATGAATTCTGATTGTGGCCTAAAACGTATACTAATAGTTACCTTCAATATTACAAAAAAGTCTTTAAAATAAATTTCTGAACAAAAAAAAAATAATACTCCAGCTACATATTTTGGCGAAATACCTCAGTAATTTCGTTTAGTATCTACGTGATAAAATAATAAATATCTCTGGTTGCTGTTCTGGTTGTTACTTAACGATAGTGATACATAGAAAAACTTCAATAGGTAACAGAATAAATATGATAAACATCAGACCCAGAAACGCAGATATCGATATGTTCATCTCACAAATTCGGGAATTGAATCAAAGCAATCGAACCCGAGCCTCGCATTCGATCGGTTGAATTAGATATTTACGCTAAATCCTCACTTAACGGGTCGGTCAACGAATAATAGTGTGTATCGTTCTATAAGGGTTTTAAGCATTTTAAAAAATAGTATCTTCATACCCATATCCCTTAAGGGTGGGCAGAGGCACAACAGGGCATCCATAACTAGCCGAAGACACTAGGTCCCAGAATGTAATAGGTGGCAAACCTATCGCCAATAGGGCACATATCCAATCCCGGGCAACGTTATTGATATAAGAAAATTGAGAACACACATTTTCTATTTTTTCAAGTCCCGACCTAGGGATCGAACCTCAAGAAGTCAAGTGCAAAACCGGACAGCTAGAATACAGAAGCGATAAGTTACTGTGGTTAAAAGGCCTTAAATGGGCTTATAATGAAAAAAAAATCATAACTATTGCAATTTATGATTTCTAAGTTTCTATCTGAGAATGTGGTAACTTTGTCCAATCTGCTTGTCAATTTCAGAAGTAAATACCTTTCTAATGTCAGGAAAAAGTAAATAAAATTTACAAATATTTACAAAGTAATGTTTCATTGTTTTGCGAAAATATAAGATCAGAGTACAAATAACAGCCTAAAGCAAAATTGGAATTGCGCATAAAGTTACCACCGGTGATATTTTTGCCTTCAAGGTTATGACAAGCTTTAGGGCAAACTGAATTCTAATAAGATATCACCAATAATATTACAAATCTCATATCTGGGGGCACTGTACCCCCTTAAGACAAGCCAAGCAAAGCGCAAAGGCACTACATACCCTTTCTCGAAGTATTTCATCGTTTTTTTTTTGAGCCCTCATAAAGTTGGTTTCCGATACAGTTCATATTGTTAGAATATGATTTCAATAATAGACTATTTAAACCAACAAATGCTCAATTGAATAGTTCTAATACTTCAGATTTTATTGATAACTAAAATACACCGGTCACTGACACACTTACTGATCCGCCGACACACTGACACATCAAAATTCTGCTGATTTACTACTAGTTACTAGGTGGTAGAGTTTAGCAGCGACTCGCCCGGATTGGTACCACCGCCTTACCTATTCCTGCCGCCATAACATCATGACGTGTTCCGGTTCGGAGGGTAAGGTAGCCAGTAAACTTACTTTTGCTCGAGGCCTAACATCCCGGCCCCAGGTTGGCAACGCACCATTACCCCCTTTGGTGTCTCTAGGCGGCGTGAATTTCTTACCATCAGGAAATCCGTCTGCTTGTTTGCCTTCCAATATCATAAAAAAAAATGATTCCTGAAGAGCTTGAAAGCTGAAATTTGATATGTAATCTAAATTTACTATACTAACAATATTAAAATAAACTTATAACTTTTGCCCCCATCCCCTAAAATGAAACTTAAAAATGTTGGGGCAATTATTTCAATTAGGCTAAAAAACCGACATTTGGTAAGAATTTAAATAAAGTTCAGTATCCAAAAAAATACTACCGTATCCCCAGATATCTTATAACTTTCGTCCCATCTTCTAAAATTGGCGGTGTGGCAATTTGAATGAGATTTCACCAATTTTATGAATTACGATATGAAAGTTTACTGGAGACTGTAGACGGTAACTGTTACTAAAATACCTATTACAAAGTAGTTATAAAAAACCTTCGCCTTAATCAAGAGTCCCATGACAGGTCTCAGTTATTTACGCCCTTTGACGACGGGGTGAGCAAATCGACTATACTTAAGTACTGAATTAATACGATAACATTAATACTAAAGTAAGATTATTATGGTTATTGTTAGATAGTTTTCCCTGTGCTGGTCCGGAGTCCTTTGCAGAGTAGACCATCTGCCTTCCTGCCAGGTAGCTGGTAAAAGGCGAGCATTAGCTTACCGTCACTAACACCGTGACTTCCTTCGTGTGTGTAGTGGGTGGTAGAGTTTTACAGCGACTTGTCCGAATTGGTACCACCGTCTTACGGCCAATATTAATAATCAATCCTAATCCAAAACTTGCTGTCCAAGATTGATATTTTGATCCATTTTTATGTTATCGCTTGCCAATAACATATCTGTGGAAAGGACAAATATGGCAATTTGGTATAGGATAGGCCGGCGGATACGCAGCTATCTAGATTGCTTGAAATCCATCTTTAGAGAAATATTATTAAATTGGCCGTTAGGTATTCCTGTCGCTATAACGCCAGTGCTTGCCGTTGACGTGTTCCGGTTCAAAGGTAAGGTAGCCAATAAACTTACTTTTGGCCTGGGCCTAACGTCCCGCCCGCAGGTTGTCAACGCACCATTATCACCTTTGACGTCTTTAGGCAACGTGAATTTCTTACTATCAAGAAATAGCTTGCTTGCCTTCCATTATCATTACTTTTTTTTTATCAAACTTTTTTTAAATTTTAATTTTAAGGCGTGAATTTCTTATTATTAGGAAATCCTTCCAATATCATAAAAAGGAGACAAACAAATATATATTTTAACCACCCATGGTCAAAAAAGTCATTGTAATAAATAATATACAAAATTAAATTAAAGGCACCATGTGTCTCCAATAGCGCACTGGACCATAAGCGTCACTCCTGACATCTGTGGAGTCGTAAAATTTTCCCTCGTCTTGAACATTCCGTTTAATAGGGGCAGAGTTTAAATATTAGTCTGGTATATAGCTTTAGAGTTTATTCTGTACTATTGTATTTATATGTAGAAAAGATAGCTATGCTTATAACAAAACTGTAAGTGCAGACGACTAAAGAGGGGTACCAGAACACATTTTTATCATTTTAATAGTTTTCTTATGTTATTGGCTGTGCACATCATGACTGCGAATAACGTTGAATCTACAAAACCAATTGTAATGAAATTTGGCTGGTAGGTGTTTCTATTCCAAAGAAATTGATAGGATACTTTTTATCTCGATCTCTACAGGGAATTTTGGTGGTATTTCAGTCCTTTCTATTCGTCTACTTTTTTATGATAATTGAAGGCAAACAAGCAGACGTATTTCCTGATGGTAAGAAATTCACATCGCCTAGAGACATCAAAGGTGATAACGTTGCGTTGCCAACCTAAAGGCGGGATGTTAGGCCGAGAGCAAATTTAAGTTTACCGGCTTCTTTATCTTCCGAACCAGAACACGTATTTCCTATTTTCCTCTAATTATATAAAGATGATTATGAGATTGATTACTAATGATATGGCTTCTAATTAATAGCAGAAGAAAATATAGGTTAAAATTAATAATTAATTAAAAGTAACAGTTATAGCTGTTTTGTTAGACTATTTTAAATGATTGCAACTTAGTCATATTGTTTTACTTAAAATAAAGAGCATAATTACGTAAAAAATAAATGCTTTACTACTTGTCTCCTCTTGCAATTTGTTCGTTATTGTTATATAAGTTTACTTACCCCGGGCTTATAGTCTACCTACCCCGTTTCCGTTCTTTTAAAACTTTTTTAATTATCAGTATTATATTGAGATCAAGAAATTCGTTTGTTCTGATGTAGGACCCGATGAGACGAAGGTTGACATTCCTCGATCAGATCGCTTGGATATTACCCGAGGATATTGTCAAAAGTCTCCGAAACCGACGCACATACCCTCAATATTAAACAATTATGCGGCCAAAAAAAATTTTTTTTCTTGTGAGACATTGAGTTCAGTTTAATTTTTTTGTTTTTTAGAAATGTAGGTATCTACAATTAAAAATTCAAATATTATTAAATTAGAAACAGGCATTTATAGAAGATATGGAAATAAAATCACGGCAATGTCGCTTAAATGAAACTAATGAGATATTTATTAAAATTTATTTATAATATATAAAAAAGTTTCAAAAACATGTATTATTTTACTGCTCGTCATCGGAGTTTGGTTTGTTATGTTGGTGTTAGAATCTCCCACCATCAACATGTTTAGTGTCCGGCCAATATGTTCTCCGGATTGTTTTCTTTTTGGACCTAAGGCTGCTCATAAGGGGATCCGTATGTTATCTCTTCTATATCTCTTACAATGTTCTCAAAGAAGTACCAATAATTACAAATTGAATTGAACCTCCCAGGTTCAATTTCGGGTCGGTCCTTGTGAAGTCAAAACCAACGTTGGACCGTTAGACCGCAGAGGTGACTTGTAACTTATACTACTGAAATAACCTTCAATTATCAAGGCTTTTGAAAGAGAAACAAACAAAAACCATTAGAAAACTATTTAAAAAATACATAAACATAAAATAATACCAAAGTTTACATCCAACTTTAGTTATTTAGCACTCCCTAGCAAGTAATTTTGATTGCGAAATCACAAACACATTATTCAGAAACTGAAAACTATAATCATATTACTATTTCCAACAATTTATTTAACTTTTGACAACAGTTATTAACAATACAGATTGAAGCAACATCTATTGTATTTATATACATTTTACAAACGCCAAAAGTGTTGGTCCGGGTCCACTGGGTAGAATAGACCAAATGCCTCTTTGACAAGTCACTAACAACAGGTGGAAGAGTACTATGCAACATCTCCAGAGTAGCAAGCCACCGCCTTATATATTCCTGGCGCTAAAAAGACCATGTCCTTTTCCGGTTCGAAGAGTAGTGAACTGTAGATTTGCACTTTTAATTTAGCATAATTACTGGGCATAACAACTGGCTGACGATAGTGTTTTCTTTTCACTGATATCGTAGTAAATAATTTTAAAGCAGTCATACTGCAAAAAAAAGACTACGTTTTCAATAATTAAGAAATTTAGGTAAGCAAAAATTTAGAATTTTTTCTCTAGGACTCCATCGTCTGATTTAGTCTTGGTGGCACTGGAAGGGCACTCTTTCAAGTAAAAAAAAAAATCGGTTAAGAAATGATTGATTAACAACATAAAAGTTAAAGGAGTCGAACGTGTAACCTTCTCCTTTTTTAACCGATTTCTAAAAAAGAAGAAGGTTTCGCCTAGGTTTCTGAACCTATTTTTTTGTTCGATGCGGAATAGTTTCAAATGAGTCCCATAACAATTTGATTCAGGCAAGCCCATAAACTTTTATTTTATGAGCATTTCTATCCAATTTCACAAAAAATAATAAAGATTTAATATTAATTATATACCAACTATTATTTATATGTGCTATTTACTATGCGAGTAGTTTGAAGTCGGTGCCAAACCAATGTAATACTTACAAATACATAACTTACTTATAAGTAATAGGTAGCATATAATTAATATTAAATCTTTATTAATTTTCACCTTTTAGTTTTGGAGTTGTTTGTTTTTACGTAGTTGTTTTTATTCAAAGTCAGATGAATAAAAATAACTACGATATTAAAAACCAACTTGGAAACTAAAAACTAAAAAAAATAAAGAATTAATATTAATTATATACCTTTAACTTATATGTGTCAATTACTAATAGGTTTGAAGTAGGCACCAAGCCAATTTAATACTTACTTATTTATAATATAATTATTAGTTGAAGGCTTGACAGCGACGTCAAACATGTTAGTAATTGACACATATAAAAAATAGGTATATATAATTAACATTAAATCTTTATTATTTTTTTACTTTTCAATTTTGAAGTCGGTTTTTATTAACTTTTTTTTATTTAATACTTTTTAGTTTAGTGCTGATATGAGTTGTTTTAATAAAAATAAACGCCGGGGTAGGTGAAAATAGATGAAAATCGCTTTTAAAATAAAAACTAATGGAACTACCTAAATCAATTTTTCACTTCAAACAAAAAGGAATTACGTAAATTGGTTAAGGAATTTTGGAGAAATCGGTGTACATACATAAAAAAAATATACTGGCCAAATTAAGAACCTCGTCTTTTTTTTAACTCCGTTAAAAATAAAATTTGTGCTAATAATGTCCTAACAAATACTCCAAAGCACAATAACCCATAATAATTCCATCAAAGAGTAAAAGGTTGTTGAATATTCATTTCGGTAAACCTTACCTCAAG
>NJDD01005809.1:10639-44735 GCA_002245505.1 Calephelis nemesis
AGTGCTGATATGATTTGTTTTAATAAAAATAAACGCCGGGGTAGGTGAAAATAGATGAAAATCGCTCATAAAATAAAAACTAATGGAACTACCTAAATCAATTTTTCAGATCAAACAAAAAAGGAATTACGTAAATCGGTTAAGAAATTTTGGAGAAATCGGTGTACATACATAAAAAAAATAAACTGGCCAAATTGAGAACCTCGTCTTTTTTTAACTCCGTTAAAAATAAAATTTGAACTAATAATGTCCTAACAAATACTCCAAAGCACAATAGCCCATAATAATTCCATCAAAGAGTAAAAGGTTGTTGAATATTCATTTCGGTAAACCTTACCCCAAGTCCTAAAGGTAATGCCGAAAATAAAATCTCTTTTATATTTTGCCACAAGATGTATGATCGGAAATTGATTGATTTCGTTCTTTGAGCCTTCAATCTAAAAAAGACAAATGGAAAGGTCAAGTGTTTATTATTCTGAGTATGTATAACATAGATTGGTTTATTCTTAAATAAATATAGGAATACTAATTAGTCATCACTAACCATTATCTTTAGTAATGCAAGCGTCGGTCATGTTGCTTACATACATTTGTATGTACTTGTATGTACAAATTATTAATTGGAAAAGCGGCTAAGTGCGAGACGGACTCACAATTGAATAGTTCCGTAGCAGCCATCATATTAAGAAAGTTCTTTCAGTTAATTTAATTTATTGCTACAGTAGTCTTTGATTTCACTTTAGCAATTGCGACAATTTATAATATCAAAGACATCATATTATTAGGTTTTTTGGATACAATTGCTAGATTCTAAACAACACAGAGCCACCTTTCTAATACAACCATTTTAGGTGTTGGTGTTATAATACCTATTAAAAAAAACTACTAACTAGATTTATTTCAAATAAATTTTCTGTGAAAGTTTACATGTTAGTGTACATAATATATTTTTTTTAGTTTTATCATTCCCTTGTTTTAGAAGTTACAGGGGAGGACACATTTTTCTACTTTGGAAGTGTCTCTCGCGCAAACTATTCAGTTTAGAAAAAAAATAACATTTGAATTCTAAATATTATTTTTGAAGACATATCCTATGCTCCACACTTATGGATTTGATGAAAACAAAGTTTTTGATATTTGGTTCCAAGTATGGGGAGCCTTCAAAATTTATTGTTATTTTTATATTTATATTTGAAAATCTTAAAGCGGTTCACACAACCCATCTACCAACTAAGTTTCAATAGCGTTTCGAAAAAAAGTGGCTGTGACATAAGGACGGACAGACATGACGAAACTATAAGGCTTCTATACTAACTATAAGGCCTTTAGCTACAGAACCTTAAAAGAAACTTAAAAACGTTAATTTAAACTGGGTTGGGCCCAATTTTGCAATAACATAATAAAATTGATCACTGCTTCTTTGTAAATAACTGATTCTTGCAAGTGCTAGAGTCGCTTATGTATATTTAGCGTGAAGATATAGACTACTTTACAGGACGTTACACTTATATCAAAAAACTTATATGTCATATCCAGATATTGCTGGCTGACTCTAATGTACCCGCTTCTCTTTTGTTTAGACATTGTTAATTGACATTATCAGATTTTCAGAAAGAGAGGCTGGTGATACAATGTAGTAAAATTTGGAAATGACTTCAGTTCCTCGTTAGAAGTGTAATCTTCAGTTGTAGTTAATAACTTCATGATTTTTATACATCGAAGACAAATAAAGATAACATTCAAGTAGGTGACAGAAGCGTTCAAAATTTTATCTGGTAAATGAAAAATGGTCTTAACTAATTCTACTAATTCAGTTGTTCATTTGTGGGACATAAAGTTGTAAAGTCATTCAAGAAAACAAAAAGGAAATATAAAAAAGACGGGTTGCACTCCGAATAAATGCAGGCGTGGAATTATTAAAAAATGTATTTGAAGCCCTTGAGAACTCGCATAATGCATTAGCTGTTTTCTGTGATCTATCTCTCTAAGGCTTTTGAAGTCTTATTGAAGTTTTATGTAAGTCAAAATTAGATTGTAGTTTGTATTTTTAATTTGGTTTATATTGTAACTATTATTATAGAAAAAAAGACAAGCCCGCAGAGTTTATTTCACCGGATTCTCAGTGTGGGGCCGCGATTCTGTTTCGGTGGTAGTTTAAAAAATGTCGACGCGCACAAATACCACTTGTATGGTAGAAGTGAATAAAGATTTTTTTATTCTGATTCTTATTCCGTTAGTGCCGGCAGAAGTGAAAACATGAATATCAACGTTGTGCATTTTTGATATTTTGAATGGTTAGGGAATAATTTTGCACGAATTGCTTTAATTATCAGTATGAAAGTACTATCATTTATGCGGTAGAATGCACGACAACACGCAGACTCGGGCAGGCGCGGCGCCCTGCGCCGTCTAAACGAAACAGCAGACGCAGGCATACATTTTCGCCGCGCCAGCTGTAAGAGAGGACGATACTTCCTCTCCTACGCCGCGCCAGCTGTTTACTGCTACATCTTTTCGATCAGTCAATGTGATTAATAAATATAAGTCTGTATATTCGGGTTCGGTTGGGTTTTACTAAACTTATTTCAGTATTACTTTAAGTACTACCTAACAAGCGAACTTCGTATCGCTTGACATTAACAACGACTAATAGTTTGCATAAGGAAGAAAATAAAGTAATGTTTTTACCCATTTTCCCTTCAATTTTTCCCTTTTTTCTTTATAAAATCTCCTAACAATAACTAACACAAGAAAAAATAAGAATTAGCAAAATTGGTACATGCGACGATTTATTTTTATAAAAAACTAGCTGCTCCCGCGAACTTTGTTCCGCCCGTTCAGTTTGTATGGGAAAAATTAAAATGTTGTTTTTCCCAGTTTCCTCACAATTGAACAGGATAAAAAGTATCCTATGTTCTTCTCCCGGTTTTAAGTTACCTCCCTACCTATTTTCAGCCTAATCGGTTTAGTCGTTCTTGAGTTATAAATAGTGTAACTAACACGACTTTCTTTTATATATATAGATAATCATTTTTATATATTTTGAAGACTAGCTGTTGCCTACAGCTTCGCCCGCGTTTTTACAAAAACCGTGATGAAAAGTATCCCGTATGTTAATCCAGGTCACAATCGATTTGTGTTACAAATTTCAGACAAATCCGTTCAGCCATTCAAGCTTAAAAGAATAACAAACATCCATCTGACAAACTTTCGCATATTAGTAGGATTACTACGTATTAATCTATATATTAATACGTGTTGCCAAAACTTTGGACCCCTTTTTCCGGAAATTGCGCGTACGGAGGAGTATAAAATTTGGCACACTTATAGTTTATGTGTAGGAAAGTGCAGAACACTAATATTTTTCAAAAATAATGCTTATAAAGTACATCAAATCAATAAATAAAACATTACCCACACTACACATACATGAAATTGGCTTACTTTGTAGTTATATAAAATTCTTGAATTTCTCAATAGACGTTTATTTATTTTTATTTATTATTAATATGCCTTTAGGTACTTTTTTAACATATTTACGTGTAGAAAAAATTCATCAGTCGTAAAAGTGGAAAGTAGATGTAATGAAACACCGTGAAGTGGGAACACCACCTTCGTATATTATATCGTAGCTGTCTATCGGATGTGACTCAATGAATAACGGCAGGCTTTATAACATCGTGTATAAGAACTACACGTCAACGAGATGAAAATGCTCTACGAGATATATTAGCATCCCGAAACTATCCTGTCAAAAGGTACAGAGAAACAAAACATAATATCATAAGATGTTTATCGATTTTCAACGAGATCTTTTAAACTTTTTTTTTTTATGTTATAGGAAGGCAAACAAGCAGACGGATTTCCTGATGGTAAGAAATTCACGTCGCCTTGAGACACCAAAGGTGGTAATGGTGCGTTGCCAACCTGAGGTCAGGATGTTAGGCCTCAAGCAAAAGTAAGTAAACCGGCTACCTTACCCTCCGAACCGGAACACGTCATGACGTTATGGCGGCAGGAATAGGTAAGGCGGTGGTACCAATCCGGGCGAGTCGCTGCGAAACTCTACCACCTAGTCAGATGTTACGGTGTTAGTGATAATAAGCCTATGCTCGCCTTATATAAGATCTTTCCAGAAATGGTGTTCCAATTTTAAATGTTGCCAAATAAAAAAATATTTTTATTAATTTATGCGCACTAATGACCTAAAACTGCAAAAACAAACTGAAATTGTTACTACCTTCGCCGTTTTCGGAAGATATCAAAATGATTTTCATTATTTGCCATCATCGGTGCTTGGTAAAACTTCAAAATATTTATATTTTTAAATGAAGAAACTCTTGTACTGTGTTACGTATCACTTAGGTATAATTTATTATTTTATAAATAGCTTACCGGTTTCGCTTATAAAAGCATTATTATGGCTAAAATTTAAATTATTAAGTTATTTAAGTATTAAATACGGTATTAAAAAGTTAATAGTTTGAGGTTTAGCATTGATGATACTACTACTGAGAGTAACTTGGATTAATACATAATATGATAGTTTTTATTCTGAATAAGTAAATAAACATCCCTGAACAAGTTATACTAATTGAATCTAACTACAAAGTAAGCAAATTATATTTTTGTGTTACGGGTGTTTTTTTCATTGATTCTAATACATAAAATACTTAAATAGATACTATAATAAATTTAGTAAACACCCAAACCCGGAAATGCAGACATCTAAACTATCATGTCACAAATGCGTGCCCCCATCGGGAATCGAAACTCGCGGTTGGTCGGGATAGTTAGGCGTGTACGCTAGCCACTTACGAACAATATTAATAATCAATCCTAATCCAAAACTTGCTGTCCAAGATTGATATTTTGATCCATTTTTATGTTATCGCTTGCCAATAACATATCTGTGGACATGATAAGTATGGAAATTACGTATAGGATAGGCCGTCGGATACGCAGCTATCTAGATTGCTGGAAATCCATCTTTAGAGAAACATTATTAACATTGGCCGTTAACCAACAAGGCGGTCAAAAATGTTCCTGTGGGTCCGCTAACAACACAGGCAACGCCAAAGGTAACAGCTTATATACAAGAAAATTATAAACGCGAAGTCTGTCTCTATTTATATATTATGCTTTTGTGGCTAAAACGCTAGATTGACTCACAAGAAATTTGTTACGCAGACAGTTAAAGAATTAAGTTTAAACATAGCCTTCTTCTTTTCAAAAATAAACCTCTAATAGACTATAATAGGGGTAAACTTTGTAACTATCCTACGGTGACGTAGTCGCTGACAAACACCTATAACATAAACAGAATACAAATACGAAACGTGGCTATCCAACTCTGACAATAACAACAATATGGCACTTTGGCACACACACATCATGTTGGAGCCCTAGAGCGTACCCAATCATACAGAGCTAGGGCGATAATATCAAATGTTATATATTATGTTCTCTGTAGTGAGAATTTTATGTTCTACTCGAATTTGACTTGCACTCTGTTTTAAGTTTATTGGGTTAAAATATCTTGTAAATTAAGATTTCTGCCATTTTGTTTACTCTTATAAAGCACACGAAGGTCGGACTGTTTTTTAATTTAAATGTCAAATGTAATTTAGAAATAAAATTTCTTTAGAATCGTTGTGATTTGAAAATCTGTTAAAGAATACGTCAGGAAAACTACATACAATGTACAGGATTGTGGCAGCGAAGGGAAGGGATATAATATATAATATAATAATATATAATACACTAAATCGATAAAAAATTCAAAAAATCGTGCAGGGTAGCTAGTTATTTTTTTGATGTTTTTTAGACCCACAAACACAGTTATTTAAATATTTATTTGACTTCAAATATTGTTGAGTAGTTTATATACACGCACACATACACAAACGCACACATACACATACACAAACACACACCCACACACACACACAAACCAATATACAAACATGCATGCTTAAAATAAAATAAAAATAACTAAATTAAATTTGATTATATCTATGTAATAAAAATTGTTTATTGGAAGGGGGGCACTGGCTTCTATAAAACAGTTTAAATTAACTATTGTAGAAGTCAGAAGCTACCTAAATAATGTAAAATTTTTTGTGACAATAAATTATTATTATTATTCAAATTAGGTTGTGAAATATCGGCAAATAATGTTAAAACTTTGTTCTATACTACAAATTATTTATCCAGATATGATCAAAGTTGAATACGAAGTGGTGATAAAATATAACGACGCAGACTGATAATTTCGAACTAAATGTGTAAAGTTCGACTGCCTTCGGAGGTGAAATGGTTCCCTGATGGAAATGATTGAATTTCCAGACCGCAACCCCGCGTCAACGGCTTCATACAAACTGTAACATGAATAAACGGTTGGAATAAGTTGTAAAGTGATTGTTCCGGTGTATGGTGTTTTGGTGCCCTACGGAAGCCATAAATTTAAAGTCACTTACATACAAAGCTCTAGTTTTTTTGTTAAATTCACTTACACGAGGAAATACATGATACACTAACTATTTCTTTACAAAATTTTACTTGTGCACTTTTATTGAACTAAATGCTGCCTCAAATTAATAATATACACGAAATTCTATAATAATGAATAAATTACAACCATCTTCTTTCACGATGGCGCCAAAACTCCTTTTTTATGTATGTAACTCAATACAAAACTATGGATTCCCTTTAATTAAACATAAATTATAAAAATAAAATGCTGAATTCTAAAATCACCTTTTTTCACGATGGTGCCAAAACTTCCACGACTGTGTATAAATAACTTTTATTAATCTTTTGTTTTCCCCTCTTTCAAACCAGTTTAATATTAAGTCAACTAAATAAATACCTAATCTAAGTACTTTATTTCTTTTACTGGTGTAGTCTTCCATGCTTCAGCCTCTTCTGTCTTGTTACATCACTGAAATCTGCAAATTTTCTTTACTGTTTTATATTATTATAGTTTGTTTACAGAATCACAAGTATACATCACAAAGTAAGCCGTTTACAATATAGAGTTAATAATATTATTCACACATTGTTAAACATTATGCGGTCGGTAATTTATTTGTAATACATTTTTACTTCTTATATCTTAGAGATCGGGTGGAACCCTCGAAAAGTGCACCTTCTCCCTTGGACCGTTCCTGACAACCTTATCTACCAAATTCATAAAGACTAAAACTCACAGATTTGGTTTCTTTTAAGTTAATTTGTCCTTGTCTAGGAGCGGTTAAGACCTTTGGACAATGCTGCCATATCTTTAGTATAAGAAAATTAATTTTTGTTTCATTTATTTTCACTTCTTAAGTTTCATTTATTATAGTGATGAGTTGTTATAGAAATAGATAATAGGGTCTTGAGTAAAATGGTGACCTCCTTACTCAAGCTCATTTTGTGAGGTTCGGGGATAACTTGGAAATACACGATACACTAATTTCATTAGAAAATTTTACTTGTACACTTTTACTGAAAAAAACTGAACTAATTGCCACCTTAATCAATTTATTTTTAATACAAATGAACTTTTTTCAGGATAACGCCAAAAACTCCTTTAACTTTTATGAAAACTTATTGCACTTAAAAGGTTATATTTTTTTCAAATTATGACGTTCGCCAACAATGTCCACCCATAGAAATAGGAATATATAAAGAAGTGCAACAATGTTATATAGCAAATTTAGTTGTATAAATACTGTTCGAATCGACAAATAACTAAACAACATCTCTTTGTCTCTTTTTATCAAATGTTGATATTATGTACGCCGAAAGAGATAACGACATTTTTGTCTATGCTCATTTTGGCGTCGATTTAAATTGACGTTATGACAGTTGTCAGGCTTGCCAAGAATCCATATTTAGTGTTCAAATTTTATAGTGAAGTATACTATTACAATTGTCGATATTTTATTTTACGTTAAAAGAATATTTGGACAAGATAAAAATGCCATTGCCACTGAAAATATCAATCATGGTCTATCTATCGTTATAATAATTATTTAAAGTGCTCACTTTTAAGTAAGGAAAGTGGTTTGAGTATAAGTAATCTGATCACATTTTTTTATAATGATAATGAATATTGTAATAAAAATAAAGAGTTAACTTATGTAAAAGTAAACATATTTGCACATCACAACTTAAAAAAAATGCTGGTGAAAAATGCAAAAATTTTATTTCTTTCTTTTCATTGCATTTCTCTATTTACAAGCCAACTGAGTAGCTATACATTAGTAGCAATTTCAATCGAGAGTTAAATAATAATTCATATCTACATTATTAGATAATGTATCGATATTGAAATACTTACTACCTTTTCTGACGCAAACTTTGTTTTGTACTGTTGCCCGCGGCTTTGCCAGCGTGATAATATTATTTAGATATGTTTCTTTAAAGTGTCGAAAACAATTACTATAGCAAATTTTGTCGAAATCGAAAATTGGTATTTTACGTAATAAGTGTGCGGATAAGCACATGGCCATGATGAATTCTATTTGAACCGTGATCTATAGACGCAATAAATATTATAGTGAACACCTTGACAAGGACCTAATAAAAGAACTGGGAGGTTGCTGATTGATCATACTTTTCAAAAGTTGACTGTATTGTGTTTTATTATATTTGGAGTTTGCCTAAAGCAAATCAAAATGTGTGCGATAGTGTGTGTTTATCGTTGGAAACGTAACTATCGTAAAAATTGGTTTGTCGGGGTTAAATGAAAATTTTTGATTTTAAGATTATGGATTATGTATCGATATCGATACTTTACGTTTTTTATACAGCCTTAGTAATGTCAAATGACAGCCATATTGAGTAGCCAGCGGCAGGCTTTTTTGGTAACTATTTCATGTCCATATACTTAGAGGTCAATGTGTCCACCATACAGCCAATGTCAATTTTATAATTGACTAGCTATTGCCTGCGGCTTCGCCCGCGTTTTGACAGGAACCCGTTGTGCACTCAGAATTAAAAGTAGCCTATATAGTAATCCAGGTCATAATCTATCTGATTTCCAAATTTCAGACAAATCCGTGCCATTCAATCAGTCAATCATCTTTATTTGCTTTTAGCAGGATTTATACATATTTTGATGGTGAAAGAGTAAAAGATCTACACAAACTTGCGTATTTATAATATTTAATTAATTTATAATAGGTATTCGGTTTGCCATCTGCACTAAACCACTTCAGGTCCCGGGTTTGGTTACCGGGTCGGGCAACTTAAAAACTAGAAAATGTGTACCCATCTGTGCCCGGTTAGCGATAGGCTTGCCACCTATCATATTGTGTGACTTAGTGTCTTCGGCTAGTCGTGGGTACCCTGGTTGTGTCACTGCCTACGTCTTCGTGGTTATGGGTGTGAAGATACATTATGAAATATTTTGCTTAAATCTTTACTTTAATTCATAAAACCTACCGTTACGGAATATAGCTGTAATATATATTACAATTGAATTATCTGAATAAGATACAACGCTAGTAAGTACATTGGTTTGGAGTAAGCTAATCTGGGATGAAGCAGGCTTAATAGCGTTATTCTGGAAACCACATACTCTGTAATACAGTTCATTAGCTGTGATGTACTTCATGATCGAATTTTGACCTAATTGTTATATAATTTCATCTTTATTTTCATAAAAAATTAAAAAGTTTGATTACTTATTATTGTAAAGTGTAAATATTATACCATCTTTTTAAATTACTCTCTGTTATAAAAACTGCGTCAAAATCCCTTGCGTTGTTTTAAATATATTATTATTTTGCCTTTTTTATGCCTACTTAAATCTACCTTATCAAAAAGGACCATCAAAATTTGTCTGTTATGCGAACAGATGGAATTCTTATATTTCTTTAATAATAAAATGTCGACGCGCACAAATACCACTTGTATGGTTCATGTTGTAACGTAGTGGGGGGTGGCTTAGCTACCACCCCACCACTATGTTAACAGAAAAATTAACAAACAAATAGTCAAACTTTCTTAAGTTTGACTGTTGGTAGGGAATTCTGTTGATATGGGGTTTAAAATAAAAATCTAAACAAAGGTATACTATATTTTAAAGTTAAAATAAAAGTCTTAATAAATGTCTGTGCACTGTACACTATACACAATAAAGTTTCTGCTGGCTAAAGATAAAAAAAATGGGCGTGGGATACGTCGGTGGTTTGAAGTTGGTCGACGTAGCACGGAGCGCAGCACGGAAGACCGCTGCTACGGGCCTCAGTGGCGTAGGTGCAGGAGGACCCCTTGGCGCCTTCCCTCAGCAGCCAGGAGCAGCAGGAGAAGAGGGCCGCTGGGAAGGCGGCCAGAGAAGTACACCGGCGGGACAACTACCGCCGGTTTAGGGTCCTCGGGTCCAGCACCGAGGAGCGGACACCAGGCAGCAGGCACCAGGTAGCTGGCACCAGACAGCAAGCTCTAAATAGTAGTTAGAAGGCAGCAGTTCCTCCGTTACTTCTTCTTATTGCTTTCTCCGTCGACTTATGCCACGATCTTCAGAATGCCCAGATGGCTGGATCGTCCCCCTTTTATACCGGCTCGACCTGTTCCGGAATTTGCAATTTAAATTAGTAAATCTGATTGGTCGATTAGAATTTTGACGTCAATTAAACCTTCTCGTTTCCATAAAAAAGAAATAATATTTGGCATCTTCAAACTTTCATTAGTGTCATTGAAGATGTCAAATATTGTAAATTTTGGTAAATTTCTATTATTGGAAAGGATTATTGGGGAGAAAAACTGTAAAACACACAGTAAAAACTAGAACAATAACAATCATAAGGGGCGCATCCTCAAAAACAGTCTATAAACAAAGATATTTATTTACAAGGCCAAAAGATGTACACATTACGAGTAAATATAAGGAGTCAAAACTGAGATATTTACAAGGTTAGTAAGAAGTAAATATGTTACAATGTGAATAAAGAATATTCTGATTCTGATTCTGAAAATAACTTAAAAAAAGCATCTTCACGCCCCTATCCCCAAAGAGATAGGCAGAGGCACAACCAGGGCAACCATGACTAGCCGAAGACACTAAGTGCCACAATGTGAGAGGTGGCAAGCCTATCGCCAACCGGGCACATTTCCAATTCCGAGCAACATTTTTTTTATAAGGAAATTGGAAAGATCCCAATTTTCTTTTTGTTGCCCGATCTGGGATTCCCGAGACCTCATGCAGTCAAATCCAACAACTGAACTGCTAGACCACAGAGGCAATACCTTATCTTATATTCTTATATTTTATATTTTCGATAAATCACTTGGCGAACATAATATAGAAAAACATGTAGTCGACTTGATATCCTCATCTTTTTGGAGTCGGTCAAATAAAACCATGTCATGTCAGGTCAAAACTTCAAAGCTCAGTTAAGCCATACATTTTTATTCTCAATGACCTCTGTAGGGTTTGAGAAAGTCAGATTAGCGTCTTAGAGTAACGTAATTGAAATAAACTCAGTTCGTCTCGCTCCATGGGATTGCTTTTATTGCTCACTTTTTCTCAGGGATCCTAATTCTTACAGACTTCTTTAATTTTATATCTCTCGTTTATGGCGCAGCATGATTAACTGCTTTTGGAATGATATATTGATAAGCTGGCTGGTACGAAAAATGGGGCAAGATGGGGTTTGGTTATTTTTTTTTATGATATAGGAAGGCAAACAAGCAGACGGATTTCCTGATGGTAAGAAAGTCACGCCGCCTAGAGTCACCAAAGATTGTAATGGTGCGTTGCCAACCTAAAGTCAGGATGTTAGGCCTCGAGCAAAAGTAAGTTTACCGGCTACCTTACCCTCCGAACCGGAACACGTCATGACGTTATGGCGGCAGGAATAGGTAAGGCGGTGGTACCAATCCGGGCGAGTCTCTGCAAAACTCTACCACCTAGTCAGATGTCACGGTGTTAGTGATGATAAGCCTATGCTCGCCTTTTACGAGCTGCCTGGCAAGAAAGGCAGATGGTCTATTCTGCAAAGATGCCCGGACCAACACGGGGATTTATGTTATACTCGTAATACAGCTAATTCAAAAGTGTTGAAGACATGAGAGAATATAATGTAGTGATGCGAAATTAAACTGTAGTAAATTAAAAAAAAAATAATGAGTTATTAATCAGAGAAGGAGAACATTTGAATGGATACGCCAATTTCGATGAGGAATATTATTTTGAATGTTAAATTTTGTCGGCAGTTATTGAATTTTTTTATTTTGGTAATATATTTATTTTTCTTAGAGTTAGTCTGAGTCCGATAATCAGAATAGACCATCTGCTTCTCTGCCAGGCAGATCGTAAGAGGCGAGCACTAGTTAAAACATCCTGGTCACAGGACAGCGACGCACCTGTAACATTTGTGGTGTATGTAAGCTATTAGGGAACTTTCCATGAAGAGAACCGAGTTCCTGATTGCTGACTTTCACATAAAATCAAGGAACTACATTTAGGATTAGGGATTAAAAAAGTTTTTATCAGAAATACAGTCATGAACTTGCGTAGTGCGTCACAAGTACCATAATATGTCTGTGAAAAATAAACGATTTTCCATTTTAGTTACTAAAGTAATGTATTGTATTACACTCAGTAATTACACTGGGATTGCAACGATTTGAAACCAAGGCTTATAAAGATAAGTTTGAGGAATTTGTACACTTATTTTTAATTGTTCTAAATCGTATCAGTTTGGAAATTCCACCATGAGTAAGTAAAAAGTAAGTAAGTATCTTCACGCCCATATCCAAGAGAAGAGCAGATTCACAACCAAGGCACCCAAGACTAGCCGAAGACAGTGGCAAGCCTATCGCCAACCTGGCACATATCCAATCACGAGCAACATTTTTTTTTAATTAGAAAATTGGACAAACCAAATTTACTTTCTGTTGCCCGACCCGGGATTCGAACCCGGGAGCTCATGAAGTCAAGTCCAACACCTGAACCGCTACACCACAAAGGTGACCATGGGTACTATACAAAATGACACATATCCGATTCTAATGTTAAATTTGCTTAAAATCAAGATCCGAAATTGACTCTATTGATTTTTAAGTAACGCTTGTGGGTTTTTAAGTGAAAAATGAACTGAACTTTTTTCTATAACTCATTTGACTTTTAGTTTGAGAAAAACTGAAGATAAACCACAACGGCTTATTCAAGTTTAAACATAAATAGTTCCAAGATACAAATTTGTCTTCATGTTCTTTTCTAGGAAAGAAAGACGCAACTTTAAAGTGCAAAAGTAAATTATGTTTCTAAGTAACCCCACAAGAATCTTTTAACAAGTTTTGATGCAGCTCTACATAACTTCTAGCAGTTTTAATCGCTGTGAAAACTCCTTAAAACTGCAAGAGATATGGGATCCTGAGTTCTAACAGGAATTTTCAATTACATTAAACTAGCACGAACATTTATCGACTCTACGGAAGTCGATTTCATTTTTCCCTCAAATAAAGCTGTAACTTTTTCTACATAATTTATGATAAACAATAAATAAGAACATGATTCTTTATACGATACCTAAAAGGCAACAATAGCCAATAGACAGAAGTTGAATGTTCGTCGCTGTCCTTTGACCAGGATGAAAGACCACAGTTATGTGCAAGGCGACGAATTAGTGCAGTAAAAGTCAAATAACGCAGGCAAGGCTGCGCGTAAGTACTAGTCGTTTATAAATATGGCTTTCAATCTTTTGTACACTTCTGAAGAGACTTTTCGTGGTCATTGATATTGATGAAATAATTTCCAGCACTGGTATCCGAAATTTTGACCTTGTCTGTCTGTCTATACGTCAAAAGTCAACTGACTTACAGATAAATCTTTAAATAACTATCATTTAGGGGTCTTTATCCCGTTGAATACGTAGCAATCATTGACTAAAAAACATTTTAGGTATCGCGAGATTTATATGTAATATATTATGTATATCTTCACCCCAAGTCCCTTATGGGTTAGGCAGATAGTGCCAAACTTCACGATCCTGACAGACCTGTCTGGCTTCCATCACACTCATTACCCTTTACATACAAAAAACGTCGGTTTCGGAGATTCTTGACACCATCCTCTGATTATATCCAAGCGATCTGATCGTGTAATGATAATATGTATTTATTATATTGTAGGACATTGATATTACTAGATAGGATTATTGCCATTATTTCACTGCGTTGGATGTTAAAGTGCTTACCTAAACAACTTACTCAAGAGACAACATCACTATTAATTAATTTGTGACTATGATGCTAAGGAATCACAAAAAAAAATGTCTGATTGTTTGTGCTGCTTGGTAAAATTATTTATGAGTAGAAAAAAAAGACTGCCACCGACTTCTCAAAAACTGGGTTTTAACTTGACTATTTTTTTATTCGTAATATTTTAGCAGATTGTACAAGATGCATCAAATGTCAGACGATTCCTAAAAAGAAGCACGTCCTCAAGTTGACCGTGTATTTTCGTTTATTTGTTACTACGAGTAGATTACTTGGAAAATAACGAACCGATTTTGATGTTTTCCCTAAAGATGACTTCGAAGTGATAGTAATTTATTTTTTAACATGATCCAGTTGATTGTTTTTGAGTTATAAAAACATAAACGTAAGTTTTTGTTAATGTTGACGACCACTTTATTGAGATTTGTGAGGAATCATACTGGGATCAATAGCTATGTTTCAGAAACATATTTATTAAATCTAAAAGTAATCCCAGTGAAATATTGGAGTATGTTTTATTGCGCTTAGTTATTTTCACTCCTCTTTTGCTTAGAAGCAGGCAACTTTTGATTCACATTTGACTATATTAATGTCATATTAAAAGTTTAAGGTTATAATCAAAAATGTGAGTTTTTTACCTAAATAATATACCATGAAAGTGAACTGATTGGTTTGGTTTATAATAATTAAACAGCGAATAATATAAAACTACACTATTGTGGGTCTTTAATATTTTAAGGGATACACAAAATAAGCGTGTTTGTACTAAGTACGTACTACTGAGATGTTGAGTTTTACAAATTTTCAAATTTAAATTATTTTGATCTCTCACTACATCCTACAGTGAGGCTTTCCACCTTCACCATTTTAATGCCTGGCCGTCATATTAATAAACGTAGACCCGCGATAAACTGTTCCAAGGTTAAAGATAACAGTATAGTCTATATTTTAGTACACTAAAGGTTATAATGTCAAGTTAAAACTTGGAGTCCAAATTTATTATTAAGACGATGTGATTCTACGATTGTTGGCGGTACACGAATGTTTTTTATATGAACGGTCAAAATTTTGAACAGTCACTTAATTTGTATGTCAGTCACTTATATTGTATTTCCAAGGATCTTTAATCCGGGCATTTATAAGAGAATGGTTAATATTTGTTTTTTGAAGTCGACATCACGTCAGCAATGTACTCTCTCTGTCACAGATATCCATGAGCAACAGTGACTATATTCCATTACGTAGCGGAGTAGCCCGAATGTTATTTTTTCCATTAAAATATAAATAACGATAGTTTTAAAATCTTTACATTGAATTGAATTGAATAAGAAAATCAAAACCCACATTACAAACAAAATAATTCGCATTAAAATTTAACCACCCGTTCAAATTGTATAATGTTCCAGACAGAGAGACGCAAAAGCGTCAAACTTATAACACCCCTCTTTTGTCGTCAGGGGTAAAAATATACATGACCATGTATATAAATAATATGGTAGCGTGGTTATTAAAGTCCATACTTCCATACTGCTATAGGTTTGGCGGTTTAGCTGTGAAATATTTTTTTGATGTAATTCGATAGGTATTAGGATAGGATGTAGCTAAAGATCTGAGTTCAAACATAGACTAATGGTTTTTTAACCAAAAAAAAATAGAAGGACCATAAGTTAAAATTAAAAGGATGAAAGTTTACCTAAAAGTCGTTATTATTCTACGCTGACAAAGGCGCGGGCAAACAACTATAATATCACGTTTTTCTTGCTTTTTATACTTTAATTTCAACTTAAATATAACAAAACATTATACGAAAACCTTAAACTTTAACAAGTATAAATCACGTTCAAAAACTTTTATCTCAATTAGAAAATATTGAATCTTTAACAGGTTGAAAGTGAATTGCGATCAAAAATGAAAGTTGGAGAGAATAAAACACTTTTTATGGATCTTAGCAAAGTTTGCTAAAATAAATCCGGAATTTATTCAACCCTCTAGAGACTACAAAGGAGTTAAGAAGGAGACTTAAAAACATTTTTATTAGTTACTCGCTGTGCTTGCGACTTTGTCCGCGTGGAATTTAACAAAAAAAGTGATGTAGTTTATTTACATTTTTCTTGATAAAAGTAGTCTAAGTTGCACCTTATTATAACAGCTAACTTTCCAGTCAAAGTTCATTCGCATTAGAGATTAGCCGAAATGAAAAGCCAAAGAAAAATTGTAAAAAATTTTTTTGATTGTATATATATCAAAACATAAGAAGCGAATATACAAGAAAAAAGGGAAAGCTAATAGATGCTCTCAAATACGCTCTAACACAAAAGTGGCGCTAGACCGGACAGAAGGACCAAAGATGGACATTAGAAACAACGATATGGAAAGGGCCGGTGAGCAAAAGAAAAAGAGGTCGTCCAAAGAAAAAATGAATCGACGATATAATCAAGACATCAGGAAAAGATTGGAGAAGAAAAGCAAAAAACGGAGAATAATGGAATAAGCTGGAGGAGGCTTATACCCTATCTGGGGTTCCGATAACATAACTTTAAATATATATACTTTTTTTTAATAAATGTAGCTTTTTAAGAGAAGAATGTTAAGATAGTTTATTGGAAATATTAAAGGCTTGTATTATTATTATTATATACTTCAAACAGCGGATATTTCATCTTCACAAAACAGACTCTTTAATTTTGTGTATTTTTTGCGATAGTGCTTTCAGTTTTATATCGTAAAACTACTCCAAACATTCACAATCAAATGTATCAAATCAAACAATGAAAACATGGAAGTCAGGGTTAAGTATATATATATTTCGTACCTTTTTATATCTAAGTGTTCACTAACTGACTTATCTTCATTCTTAGTGCTTATTTATTTTATGAAAAAATTTCTATAGACATTTGATGCATCTATTAGTAGCTTTGATTGTCAACCGTTACAAAGACATATAGAGATATTTATATTTAATACTTATTAGTTAGTGACCTGATTGTACAACTGTCTACCTGTTCTGAACTAAGCGTAAATAAAAGTAATTACTTTTTAAAAATCTTTATGCCTGTATCCACGAAATTTTCGGCAGAGGCGCAACCAAGGCGCCCACGACTAGCCGAAGACACTAAGTTCCACAACGTGATAGGTGGCAATAGGTGGTAAACCTAGGCCATGACTGTCTCTTTTATTAAAAATAATTGTTGTACGCTGGTTGGCTCTCATATTGTATCAAAATGTGATACCGTGTCATTTATTATTTAAAAAAATCAGAAATCGTCAACATTTACAGATTTTGTTACACAAATGTTAAAACAGTTTAAAAAGAGGTCGAAATTTCAGAGTTTTAGTCCAAACAACTGCCAGTTGCTGAGAATATATAGCTTTTACAGCTTGTTAATCCGGTGAACTATGGTGTGGCTCAGCTGATGCTTTAGATAGTTGTTATTGCATTCCCAAAAATAGTACTAGTGTCTCCTATATAGCTGATCTTTTAAGCTGTATTCTTTGTTTTGTTATTGATTGACTTTTAGCGTTTTTACACACTTAAAAAAATGTTATCAGGGCCTGACAGTGATGATTCAGATTACTACAGGTATATACTGGTGGTTGCTCATTGGTCGAAATTAATATATTTTTTTATTATAAAGGTTCTGTTGTAAATCATCTTTTTGATAAAAACGCTCCTTCATTTATCACGACCAATTACTTTGTTTCCAAACAATATGAATACAGTTTGGGCGCCATCTGTGATCTTTTACCATTATCAATATATTTCTCTGTGTGTGTTAAATGCGTGTAATGTAATGTAATATGTGTAATGTTTTATTTTTTGATTTATTTATTCCCCCGTGTTGGTCCGGGCTCCTTTGTAGAATAGACCATCTGCCTTCCTTGCCAGGCAGCTCGTAAAAGGCGAGCAAAGGCTCACCGTCACTAACACCGTGAATTCTGACTAGGTGGTAGAGTTTAGCAGCGACTCGCCCGGATTGGTACCACCGCCTTGCCTATTCCTGTTGCCATAACGTCATGACGTGTTCCGGTTCGGAGGGTAAGGTAGCCGGTAAACTTACTTTTGCTCGAGGCCTAACATCCCGGCCCCAGGTTGACAACGCACCATTACCACCTTTGGTGTCTCTAGGCGACGTGAATTTCTTACCATCAGGAAATCCGTCTGCTTGTTTGCCTTCCAATATCATAAAAAAAAAAATAAAATAAAATAAAAAAAACTAATGCACTTTATGATCTTTACTATTGAAAAATATTAGCATTCTGTACTTCTCCTACACATAAACTTTAAGTGTGCCAAATTTCATACTCCTCTGTCCTCGTTATTTTCTTGAAAAGGTGTTCAAAGTTTTTGCTTCACGTATTACTATTATGGTATAAGTATATATAGAATTATATAAGTATAAATTCCTTGACAAATGAAACAAATTGAATCTAACGCCAAAGTAAGCAAAATGTTGTGTACTGTTATGGGTGTTAGTCAATGATACTAATACAAAGATATTCCAAATACCTCTGTCCACTCGCGGCTTTGCCCAATTGCAGTTTATTTGGTGTTCTTAAGTAAATGGAGTAAGTTTAAACTAAATAATATGCAGTTTCATCTAAAACCCATCAGTATTTTGTCCTTGAAAGTGAAAAAAATAATAACAAAGAAAATATAATATCCGCTTCTGTAATTATTTTTAAATAAAATAGGTACCTTATGCTTGATTTCTGATCTATCTTAAAGTATGATATATAGTACCCTAAAGAAAAACTTCAACATTTAATAAGACTATGGTTACGTTTTATTACAAAGTCCAAAAACTTGCAGGGCAGTTAGTACGCCCTAACAAAACAAAGAAATAAAATCGGACAACGAGTCAATAAATTTTAATTTACACTTTATTTATAATTCAATTTCCGGTGGAACAACGTTAAGGAATAGGAATGTAAGGTAGCCTTTGACGGATTATAAAGTACGCACCAGCCAAATTTTGTCATGGTCGGTTCAGTAAATTCGGTGTGAGTTGCGACTTGCACAAAGACAGACACACAGACCGACAAATATTCTACAAACAATAAAGATTAAGAAGACGAAATGTATGCAAAACATTACCTGCCTCTTTGCAAAGTTGGATGACCAAAGGTGGTATTGGCACGTTGTCAACCTGAAACCGGTATGTTAGGCCTACAGCAAAAGTAAGTTTACTGGCTACATTACCCTCCAAACCGGAATACATCAACGGCAAGCGCTGACGTTTTGGCGACAGGAATAGGTAAGGCAGTGGTACTAATCCAGACGAGTCGCCGCGCCCATCTAGTCAAAAGGCACGGTATTAGTGGCGGTAAGCTTAAGCTCGTCTTTTGCGAGTTGCCTGGTAGGAAAGCAGACGGTCTAAACAGTTTATTTCTTGAAAAGCGAAAATTGACAGACAGACAAAAATTCTGAAAAACATGTGTATCTGCTCTTATGCAGTCATTTTATTTATTTTTAACTCTCACAGGATAAACTTTCTAGTGTTATAAGTTCAAAGCACTCTTCCAACTGTAGGCTTCTTGGTAAAGACACTTTAACATATCTCATCTTCTACGAGTTGCAAGATAGAGGCAGATGACCAATTATACCTCAGCGGACCCTGACAGCACATACCCCGTGTTGTCCGGGTTTAAGAAATTATCAATTTCAATGCTTGAATTGGACCTCTGTAATTCATTGCATCATATGAGGGAAGAACTTTAGGGTTTCAAATTTTGTTTGAGGTTAATTCTTGTCTAAAAAATTGTAGGATTTTGGTACCCGGGGAGACCAAGGTTGACATTTGTGTGGAGTCAAACCGAACCGGCGTGTTTGTATGAAAAGGGTAATGAATGCGATGGAAGACAGGGTTATTAGGATTCTTGGCACTCGATACTCTCTGACTTGTTAGAAAAACTTTTTATTAAACGCTCTAAAAAGAAGGGAACAAAATTTTTCTTTAAAAATATCAACTAGGTATGATTTCGCAACCCAATTATTAACAATTTACATGATTATCATCCCGTTTTTTATTTCATAAGGACCCTTTTCTTGTACTAACACACCAAAAAAATTTAGCAAAATTGGTCCTTCCGTTCAGGCGTAATTGAATTGGGGATTTGTAAGGAGATAAATTAACGCGGTCAAAATGAGAGCACTACGGAAAATCTGTGGTGTAACGCTCGCTGACCGCATTAGTAACAGTGAGATCCGTGAAAGAGTGGGATTGAAAGAAAGTGTTGGTGTTAAAATGCGAAAGGGCATGCACCGCTGGTTCGGTCATGTGGAAAGAATGACAGATGAAAGATTGACAAAACAGATATACAATTCGAATGTGGATGGATGTAAGTACCCGGGGAGACCAAGGCTGACATTTCACGATCAGATCAATCGGATATTATCCGAGGGTGGTGTCAAGAGTCTCCGAAACCGGCGTGTTTGTATGAAAAGGGTAATGAATGTGAAGGAAGCAAAACAGGTTTGTCAGGATCGTGAGTTCTGGCACTCGATACTCTCTGCCTACCCCGTAAGAGACTTGGCGTGAAGATATGTATGTATGTATGTATAAATTAACGCTAAAATTAAAATCTAAAATAAAACATTTTAATTGATTTAGACACTTTTACCACCATTATAATATTCATAGACTAAAGCACTTTAAGATAAATCGACATTAGAAAATGTATTACAATAGGGTAATATTTAGTTAAACCTAATAGTACTTAACATGAAGTTAATTAATACGATGGCAAATTTTATTTTTTATTGACATTACCGGTAACGTTGATGAATACGGATAATTTAAATATGATTGAACCATGAAAAGAAAAAAGTGTAATAAAATTCCAGCCTGCATGCGGTACACCGCGGAACCTATCAGAGGCATTTTAATAGCTTTTGTTAGTTACAGTGAGCCGGTAAAACCAAATTGGGCTTATCCCATTTATATTTATTTTAGTACAAACAATTTAAACGCTATAAGTTATGTTTTTTAAGTCGGCATTTTTTTTTACAATTTGAACGCGGTAAAAATAATAAAAATAAAATTCTTATAATTTCAGGTTACATAGATCCATAAAAATATTAAATAAAATTTCATATAAGGTAATAAAGAAACACATAATATTATTATAATGACATGCTATAAATAAATAATTAATTAATGATTGATTCAAATGGATTTATAATAAATATAATAATACAATAGCAAATTAAAAAAATGTCAAACAATTAATACAATGTCAAAATAATTTAAAATGGAATTCAAGTACAAATAAAAAATAATAATAAAAGTAAAAAGGAATGCAATAATATATACTGATAAAATTACATAATAATTGAGATCTTCTATCCGACATTTCTCGCGACTTGTCTACTACAACAATGCCTGATAAAAGGACAGTCTATAGAATAGACACGAGTCTATTCACAACCATACTTAGGACTGTGTTGGTGCTGCCTCTCACCCTGCGCACCATGGAGGCACACTTTTTGCGCATAGTTGCGTGAAAACAGTCAGTTCGCGCCACTGCGAACATCCCTAATGCACTGTAATATCGAGGCGGCCTCAACAGAGCCCTAAGAGCGTTATTATATTGAATTCGAAAGGCCTTGTAACATCTTTGCGAGTAATTTGCCCACAGACTGCACGTGTAAAGAAAGGTGCAGAATGCACGGAAAAGAGCAATTTTAACTTCATCAGAAGCTCTCCAAAATCTGCGGGCCAACATATTCGCTCTTCTGGACAACGCTCTCCGCTCCCGCTCAATATCTTCATGGTCTTTGAGATCAGTGGTGATTATGTAACCCAAATACTTAAATTGGTGGATTCTTGTTACCGCTTCATCACAGATATGTACTGAAAGAACATTTTGTGGGCACTTCGCACCAGCCGTCTCAAACACTGAAAACTGTAAAAAATCGACTTTGATTTCAAAGTTATGACGTCACGGTATACAAACATATAGCATATTCGTCGATTTCTCTGGAACTCCGCTATCATATCTACACTTGGTGGCAATAAAACCACCGCGGAAGTACAGTCCCTGAAACAAAAAAAATGTTTTAAAAAAGACGAAAAATCAGTTATCACACAAAAAAATATTGATCAAACATATTGTTACAATTTTTACAAATTTAAAAGAAAGAAAAAATTTCTCCCCAGACAATCTGCCCAAGCCGACGAATGCTTTAACCATTTAAGCTACCTACTGAGGATGTATGGATAGCGCCCACTACACCCATCCCATCGCATTGCAAAGCCAACTGATGCGGGCCGGGCCGCATCGCATCGTCGCGAATTTCTGTTAATCTATTCCAAAGTAGAGCAATGAAATAGAGAGTTTTACTTTAGATCTTGGTTGTACTTCTGGCAGAGATGGCAGATAAGCCGCGCATGTAAAGAAGGAAATCACATTCAGGGAATTGTGTTAATAAAGCGCTGAGAAAGCTATTCCCAAAGCGAAGTTTTGTGTCAAGGTGCTAGACTTGCTTTACATAATTCTGTGCTTATCCCAACGCTGTTGCGTGGAAGCGAGAGTTGGTTATGTCAGAGAAAGCATGAGAGTAAGAGAAATGCGGACAAAATGAGGGTGCTACTAAAAACCTATGGTATAACGCTTGGTGACTGCATTCTTAGCAGTGAAATCTGAGTAATAGTGGGATTGAAATATTGTTTTGGTGGTGAAATGAGAAAGGGCATACTCCGCCGGTTCGGTCATGTGGACAGAACGGCTGATGAAAGATTATAAAAGCAAATATAAAATGCGAATGTGGATGGATGTACCAAACTAAGTCTACTCAGGCGCCACAGCACTTACCCGAGGAGACTTTGACATTCCTCGACCAAATTCCTCAATATGTGAAATGTGTGAAATGTCAAATCGTGTCAAGAGTATTCGAAAACAGCGTCTTTGTATGAAAACGGTAAGGAATGTGGAACCCAGAAAGATCTGCAATACTCGAGACATTTGACACATGATACGCGCTGCGTACGCTAAAGGACTTGGCGTAAACATATGTACGTTTGTAAAAAAAACTTTGCAGTTAATTAAAAAATTTACAGTACTTCAAGTATATTTAGCATTGTTGCATTTCGTGTTTTTACGTTCAAAATGCTTGTTCACTCAAAACAAATAGCCTAAAAACGTTTTAAAATGTTGGCATGTTTAAAATAGCTACGTTTAATTGGAGTTTTTCACGTTTTACTCGTTTAATGATGCAATAAAGATAAGTTGTGGTTTTGTGCGATACGCTGAACATGCTGGAGGAACTTTCGTCATAAATAACTGCACATTTAGTCCCTGGAGTTAGTCTGAAACAACTAAATATTGCATTACGTTACGTTAACATTTAGTATGGATGCTGATAATTGTTACAACTGTTTTTTATGTTTCAATTATTTTTGAATAGGTACTACCTCTACCTATGTAGGTAAGAGAACAATCAATCACTCTCGGGTATTATTCGATGGCGAGACTCTTCAGTCTACGAAACCGGTGTTAAAACTTCTACTATATACATTAAAATAAAAACAAAAAAAGTACACACTTCGTCGGTTATACATTGATGTCATCCAAACTATACGTGTGTATAACACATTTAAGCTCAACTGGTTGAAGATATCTACTTCAAAATTAAGTTCAAATATTTCACCCGAACAAGCATACTTAGTACTGTAACACTATATATATCTATGTTATCTTGTTAATTTTGTAATAAATAAAACCTTTTGGTAATGAAATCATATATTTTTCATAAATGTTTTAATTTTTTTTATTTCTCTATGACATCATTCCTTAAAAGTTTTAATTAAAAAAATATTTTTAATGTATACTTTTTAAATATGTTTTCTTTCGGCTACAGCCAGTAGAGTTTATATTGTAATGCAGCCCGGGCTACGGTACTTATATATATTGCAAGTTAAATAAAAGCATTTAAAATTGAACATTTACATACATATTTACATTTACATACACATAAAATCTCTAAATTATAGTTAACCGACTTCAATAAGGAGAAGTTTCTCAACTTGACTGATTGTTTGTTTTTTTCATTTTTTTGTTTTAATTGTTACGCGATTACTGCGTTACTAGCCAACCGGTTTTGAAGGTCTTTTTTTTAGAAAGATAGGTCATAATTTCGAGCTGGTATAGGACCAGGATCAGCCGTCAAGTTAAATGATAAATTAATGAATTATTAATAAAATAGCTCAAAAACTAATAGTAGGTAGTATGTTAATAAAATGTATGTAGGACCAGTTAGGAATCATTTGCTACGAGTATCTTTCAAAAAAATAATTATGTCTTGTTGTCCAATGAAATAGTTTGAATCGTTTTTAGCAAGTTTTACTCCCTTTAATTATGTGATTTTTCTTTTCGGTTTTTATTTACTATCATATTAATCGATAAATTGTTTTTCATTATAATTTATTTTATAAGTATCCCTGGACAAGTCACACAAATTAAACCTAACCCCAAAGTAAGCAAATTATATGCTTGTGTTATGGATGTTAGTCAACGTTACTAATACATAGAAATACTTAAATAGATACCAGAATATATTTAATAAACACCCAGACTTGGAAATGCAGACATCTAAATGTTCATCACACAGATGCCTGCCCCCGTCGGGGATCGAACCCGAGCCTCGCGGTTGGTCGATGTTGTTAGGCGTGTACGCTAGCCACTCGACCAAAGAGGCAGACATAAACAGAATACAAGTACGAAACGTGGCTATCAAATTCCGACAATAACAACAATATGGCACTTTGTATCATGTTGGAGCCCTAGAGCGTACCCAATCAAACAGAGCTAGGGCGATAATATCAAATGGTATATATTATGTACAAAATTTATATAAAGGAGAGACACTAAAAAACATTTTTGTTGAACAATTGGCTTTTCTCTTGTAACCAGTAGACGCAGTATCCCTTTGGAGATCAGCAGTAATCCGCAAGCATGGCTGGTTCCTATCTACCCCGATAAAGCTTCTCATACAATCATAAATTGTCAATCTTTTGTCTGAAATTTCGTTTTGAGGCCAGAATCTGGTGCAATTTAACCCTAACAAGACACAACTTTGCACGTTTTCCGCTAAAAAGATTTCCTTTGTCACTTTTCCTCAATTTGAGAGCGTTTCCCTTTCTGCCACAGCCTGCATTGGTATACTCGGAATTGACATTTCGAGTAATGTCCAATTTATTGGTCATCTGGAGAAGGCTAAAATAGCTTCGTAAAACTTGGTGTGTTCGGTAAAGCTCAGTCGACCCATCGCCTACAACTATATTAAGCGCAAATTCGGCCTCACATGGAATACTGTTCTCACCTCTGGGCAGGGGCTCCTCAGTACCAGCTCCTCCCGTTTGACCGCATTAAACGTAGAGCAATTCGAATTGTCAATGACCGGGCAATTACCAATCGGCTTGATTCCTTGGCGTTGCGTACAGATGTTGGGCCACTCAGTGTTCTCTACTGTATCTATCATGGGGAATGCTCTGAGGAATTGTTTGATTTAATTCCAGCTGCTAATTTCCACCTTCGGACATCGCGTCAGAGCTTAAGGTATCATGCGCATCATCTCGATGCGTGGCGATCTACAACTGTGCGATTCCGAAGACATTTTTTACCCCGTATAACACCTTTGTGGAATGAGCTACCGAGAGCGGTATTGCCAAAAGATTAAGACTTAGGAACCTTCAAGAAAATAGCGTACTCATTCCTTAAAGGTCGGCAACGCATCTTTGACACTCCTGGTATTGCGGATGTCCGTGGGCGGAAGTGACCACTTTTCATTAGGTGACCCACTTGCTCGTTTGTCTCCTCTTCTATAAAAAAAAGTAATACTCAGCAATTTTTGATGAAACTTTTTCCACGTTAATCACTCACTGAACCCATGTTTTTTGGAAAAAAACTTAAATAGGAGTGTAGAAAATTAATTTTAACCCAATATGACCTGAATTATTTTAGGGTTCCAGATTGTTTTAATATTTTAATATATCGTTGTTAGAGGTTCCCTGAATCATATCTGACAGCTAAAGTTTTGCGCAGACTATTACTTTTGGAAAAAAGAGCAGGTGCGATTTGGTACCGCTAGGCTCATACCTTGTCTAATGGTGACCCTCGTATTTAGTATTGGGCGTACGAATTAGTCATTGTGCTCTAATTATTTACTTCAAATTTTTGTTATGTTATGATAAAAAATAATGTAGATATTAAATAAAACAATTTTAAGTAGTAATCAACATTTAATTATAATTACTTGAACGTAATTTACACGGGTTCGAATCCCGGGTCGGGCAACAAAAAGGAAATTGGGTTTTTCCAATTTTCTAATGAAAAAATGTTGCTCGGGATTGGAAATGTGCCCGTTTGGCGATAGGTTTGCCACCTATCACACTGTGGGACTTATTGTCTTCGGTTGTTCGTGGGTGCCCTGGTTGTACCTCTGCCTACCTCTTCGGGGATATGGGCGTGAAGATACTTTTAATTTACACATGAAATTGTAAGTTTCATGTTGCACAAAGACCTACGTTACATTTACTGTATTGTAATCTGGTCTGGCTGTTACATGACTCTAAAGCACATTTATGACGAGATTCACTAGGCAACAAAAAATGGTTAAAACCATCACAGCGTATGCTGTCATCGTCATCGTCGCGTCTCTGTTACCAGTTTTCGAAGATTTTGAAAGTGCTGGACGGCGTCATACGTCACGGCACATACAGCTGCGTCGATAAGGTATGTAAACACGTGCGAGAACTCCGACCGCGAGATGACGTACCCGAAGGCCCTGCTTCAGGTTCTATATCAGCAGGTGCTTGTAGATCTTTGGACGTAGCTACCAGTACCACTTCGGACCTGGCATTTAGTTGTCGTCTTGTAAGATTGTTTACAAAGCCACCTTCGTCTTCACCAGCCAAGTCTTCATCTGAACCAACTGCAGGATCTGGAGGCTCGATATGTAACATCTGCAAGGTCAAGCTGCTCATCTTCTTCTAGAATAACTAATGCTTCATGTAATGTACAATTCCTAAAACAAAAATAAATCTTGTAAGGACTAAAACAAAAAAAGGAACATAGAACAAATCCATCGAAAAGACTACATATCAGCCTACGGGTGCCGAACTGGCACCTGACACATTACTCGGGCGATATGCTGAACACAAATGTATAATCAAAATGAAATTATATACTATCAACATAGATACTCTAACAGAAACGAAAATAATAGCATTCAAATGTGAAATTACTACTAGTTTATAGAATATAAATTACTTACTTAAAAGGTACGTCTATGTTTTACATCAACTTTTCAAAACTAAATGTCAACTGTGTGCAACGGTCGCGCAATGTTTATTACTTGAAACAACGTAATGAAATCCGCGGCTATCTCTTTCTAGCACTAAGAAAACATGTCAAAACTTTGTTTTAGCCACTCATTACCGCTCCTCAAATACATGGGACCAACAGTATATAACAAGTTGCCTGACTATCTTAAACATGAAAATACATATAGATTTAAAAAAATCTTTAAAGTCCTAATAAATAAAGCATACTACTCTTTAAAAGACTTTTTAGAGGATAGGAGTAAGTAATTAAAAAATAAGCAAACTGATTTGGACCTAGTGACTATCTAATATTATTAACATTGAATATACCTAATTTTACCCAACTTTGACTAATATTAAATATTATGAAGAATTTATTGTCGACATTGTTACTATGTTATAATTAATGAAACGATGTAATTTGTATTTTAATGTGAATGGGAATTTGCACGCCTAATGGGCTTAGATAAGAGAAACTAATATTTATATTGTAAACACAATTGTAACCTTATCTGCAAATAAAGATGAATTAAATTGAATAACAACATAACGCGCGAAAGTTGTAACAATTTTTGTGACATTAAGAAAAGCCAACTATGCCTGATTTTCAAGATCATTTAATTCATTTTGGCTAATCAAATGTGGTTCTGTAGTTATTTTGATCTTACACACACACACACACACACACGCACGCACGCACGCACGCACGCACGCACGCACGCACGCACGCACGCACGCACGCACGCACGCACACAGAGACAATATCGAGTGTCAAATGTGACGAACTTTCTAGATCTGGCTGGCTTATCCCACATTACTCTTTTTATTTTATGCAATCATATCGGTTTCGGATACTATTGACAACCACCCCTAAAAAATACTAACTGAAAAAAAACTAGCTTAACACAGAAGAGTAAGATCTATACGGAAATTATTTAAATTACTGGATTTTATTTGAAATACTTCTGCAACAATTTAACCACGTTCTGTATAATTAACTTATCTTTGCTTGCTTTGGTTGCTTGCTTTTTATTGTACAAAGAGCAGTGGTCTATGGAAGTTAATCACAACACTAAATTCGAACCCCTTAGGGTAACTTCGATTAAACGCCGCTTACAATAGCTAGTATAAGTATTACAATTTAACTTCTACTCAAAGCTTCCTCTACAAGATCAATTACTTTCTTAAACTAATTAAGGATTACTCTGCTCCGCTAGCTCCGCTATGTGACTACTTTTATAAAATATGACTTGTTTGAAAGTTGTGCGTTCTCTTTTTTTTGACAAGGGGACATCATTTACGGGTGGTTCTTTGTAGAGTTTCGAAGTAAATGTTATAGACTCTGATAATGCCTTATGGTACCTACTATACGGGATGATATTTAAAGTACCAGCCAAATGTTGAAAAACGATTCGGAATTGGTTGATTTGCAATTCATGAAGTATTAAAAAAAACAATTCGTAATGTACATCCAATGCAAAATACATGATGCGTGGTTATAAATTATACAAAGTATAAAACTTTTTTGCGTCGACCGCAGTCGCGTCCGGTTTTAACTCGTACTAGGTACGACATAGCGTAACAATAAGTGAAGCATTTTTGTGGGATGTTTGACACGAATGTTTATAAAAGTAAATATTGCATATTGGCAATAATTATTAAAACGCATGACCATGTAATCTTTTACCTCCTTAAATTGAAATTTGGCTGGTTCTTCCAAAGTAACCCTTTATATTGAGCTGTGAAATCAGCAGAGCAGCTGTGGTATTTTGAATGCGTTACTTTTTTTTTATTTTCTTGTGGTTAATGAGTTTAATTTTCTTGATTTTTAGATAAGTATAAATATTACTGTGTTGTATATTTACATCGAATTAAGGATTTAGTGGCTTGATGTATGAATATGAGATTTCATTTCGTTGCATTAAAAACATAACGCGTAGTTATTTTTATGTTAAAGGTCAGCGATCTCTCGACCGATAGACACCATAGATGTTACAGGTGCGTCTCTGTATTGAGGCTGGCATGGAAGCCCTGTTATGCTAGTCTACCGGGTTATCTACCCTCCAGACCGGAACATGATAAAGTCATTATGGCGGCAGGAGGAGGTAAGGCGGTGGATTCTTACCGGGGTACCGGGACTAGTTGCCCAGCACTCTATCATTAGTGGTGTTGTTAGTGATGACCTATATTTTACCCAGTGCTCGCCTCTTACGAGTTACCTGGCAGAGAGACAAATAGTCTATTCTATTTAGCGGACCAAGACCGACGAGGGGAAAACACAACTGGGAAGTGGTTTGTATGAATAGTTCCACTTGGAGTTCAATACTCAATACCAAGCATAATCAGAATAATATATATATTTATTACGTGATGCCAAAACTTTGGACGTAGGAGCATAAAATTTGGCACACTAATAATTTATGTGTAGGAGAAGTGCAGAACGCTAATATGTTTCTTATAAAGGATATCAAATCAATAAATAAAATATTACCCACACTACCGTACATTTGACACACACAAACAAATATTTTGATGATAACGATAAAAGATCACAGATGGCGCACTAAAAATTTTGTAAACAAAGTAGTTGGTCTTGAGAAATGAAGATGGCACGTTCTTATCAACAAGATGTTAAAATTTGTTATGGTCGAATTTTGACCATACATCGATATGCGACCATTAGTAATAATAAATGTTTCAGGTCAAGTTACACAAATTGAATCTAACCCCAAAGTAAACAAATTATAGGTGTACTTGTGTTATGGGTGATAGTCAACGATACTAATACGTAGAAATACTTAAATAGATAGCAGAATAAATTTAATTAATACCCAGACCTGGAAATGCAGATTAGATTCTTATCATACGAATGCCTGACCCCGTCGGGAATCGAACCTGAGCTTCACAGTTGGTCAGTGTAGTTAGGCGTGTACGCTAGCCACACGACCGATGAGGCGGTCAAAGTACTACGTTGTTGTGAAGACATGTGTGTGTGTTTAGATATAGCAAAAAACACCTTACTAAGTATGATCCACAAATGTTGGATATATCTATCGAAACATGGACACCTAAATCCGAGCAGCAGATGGTACTAAATTGATATTCCATGTAACGATAGTACTTCATACAGTTCCAGCAAACGTTTTGCATTTAGGTTAAACCACTATTGAATATAACACAGTTCTAATGATTCTGCAAGTACATATGTACTAAAATTTCATTTTTTTATATTTGATCTATTTGTCTTCTACTCAGGGCTAACGTGTCGACCTGGGGCACCATGAAAAATGTCTTCGTATCCAAACATTGATAATTATTACAAAGAGGAAAGATACGTTTGTTTGCTTACATTGAATATTCTCTAAAACTAATGGATTCATTACAATTTCTTTAATTATCAGCTGGAGGACGTCTACTGCTGGACATAGGCCTCCCTCATAGAGCGCCACAAGTCACGGTCACCAGCCGCTTGTATCCAGCGACTCTCCTCGACTTTGGCCAGATCATCAGTCCACCGTGTGGGAGGTCGTCTAAAACTACGTCCTCCGGTGCGGGGCCACCACTCGAGAAATTTTCTTCCCCGGCGGTTGTCTGTTCTGCGAGCAATATGGCCCGCCAATTGCTACTTCAACTTGCTAACTCTCTGAATTATGTCAGTTACTCTCGTTCTCTTGCGGATCACCGAATTACGGATCATATCTCGCAGGGAAACACCGAGCATAGCTCTCTCCATAGCACGCTGAGTGACTCTAAGCTTATTTAAGAGGCCCAAATTTAATAGCCAAGTCTCAGTTCCATATGTCATCACCGGTAACACACACTGGTCGAAGACTTTCGACTTTAGGCTCTGCGGTAATTTGGACAAGAAGATACTCTTAAGCTTCCCGAACGCTGCATATCCGAGTTGGATTCGGCCACCGACCACTTTCTTGAAGTTGGATTTAAGTTGGATTCGGCCACCGACCACTTTCTTGAAGTTGGATTTACCTAACTGAACAGTTTGACGTGGGTAAATAATTATACTAATCAACACCTATAAAAATTGAGTTCCCAACTTGAACTTGCATAGGTATAACATGAACGGTGGACTTTACTTTTATCCATTAGAATTATTTATTATTTACTCTTGTGAAGTCAGCATGTGAAAAAAGAAAGAGCAAGAAAAAATATGTATTTTAATAAATATAGGAACTTTTCAATTTTTGAGATAGTTGTCACTTAGTGTAATAAAACAAAACATTCAAACAAATAAACAATGACTTAAATGGCTTTTGGTTTTCAATACCCAAGTACGTTTTACAATTTCAATTCTTCACGCATAATGATTTTGCGACTTTACTTATTAATATTAGTAAAACATGGAGAAGATTAGTAGACGAAAACGTTATTTACGTATATCGTTTTTTTTACACAAACTTCTTACATTGCAAGTAAAGTCTTGTGTCACATAAAAAAATCAAAAAGTTACCGATAAAACCTACTTGTAATTTAACTAAGAACTATTTCAATCAAGTTATCTCTCGAATAAAAAAAATCGGTCCATCCCTTTAAAAGTTATAGTGCCACATAAAGACTCACACACACACAAACATAGACACGTCAATTGAAAAATGTAGGTCACCACAATACCTTAAAACTCACAATCATAACAGTTGAAAGATTTATGATTGTAGACATAAACTATTCCCTATAGATAAAGAGATCGTCAATAAGTTTCAAGTTGTCATACAAATCTATTTCATACGTGACTCTTTATTTGGGTTTACTTTATTTAGCTGATTCGAACCGATAAATTGCTAACAAATCCAGATTTATGTGCAAACTTAGTCCGTTCTTGTTCAAAACTAGCTGAATTTGTTCTCAACTTTCTCACCAACTCCCATCATCGGTTCCCTATCCTACGTAGCTCTTTTTGATGTCTTTGAATATAATATCGCCACCAAAGACTTTTAAAGTCATACTGTACATAGATTACGAATAAAAATATTTTTTACAATACTATTTTTATAGACTTCCTGATCAAATAAAAACTACATTTTCGGGTTTCAATCCTGTCATAGTCAGGCATTTGTATGATCAACATATAGATAAAAATCTCTGGATCTAAACATACTGATTAAATAATTCTGATATCAAACATCCTTAGTGAAACTACATTAAAATCTCGACCAACCATCGATCTGATAATAGAATAAAGAATAGAACTCTAGAATTCATCACAAGTGCAATATTTTAAAAAAAAATGTAAAGAAATGAATAATGTAATCATTGACATGTCTGGATTATTCCACCAGGGATCTCAATCAGACCACGTAATAGTAAATATGGCACCAACCTATCTTGTCCTGTATGTATTTGCACCTGCCGTAAAAAGAAGCGTACTTGCTGTTTTCGTGTTTAAATTAAAGGTCAGAGATAATGACAACTTACTATTCTACCAAAATTAGTAACAAAATATTAATGGATCACTTAGACACTTTCGTGCTAAATTTTGAATACGTTTTTAATTAAATCGGCAAAATGAATCCATTTAATGTAAATTTTAGTTTTATACGTACGAGTATAATACTAATTACTATCGCTTCCAGATTGTATGTCAAGTCTATTGAATTAAATGTCTTTGTACATCACCCTTTGCTTTATCTATAAAGTTTATTCGATATTTCAGCCATAGGAATCAGAGCGAACACATCAAGAAGTCTTTTGGACAAAATTTTGTTACTTTCTTTAGATGTGATCCAAATAACAGAACTGTTCCAACTTTTGGGAATTGTAAAATATTTGAAAATGATATCAAATTCCTGTCACAGATTCACAAACTTTCCTTAAAAAATAATTGTATTTTATCATTCTAATACTCAAGTAACGCGATTTTTATGTGATAGTTTAGCAAACAAGCACATGACTCTCTTAGTGTAACAGACAACCTTGGCCTATAGACACCATAGTTACAATAGTCACTGCCGGGTGTCATGCCTATTGCGGAAGTCTGCCGGATTGCTTACCCTCTGAACCAAAACATGACTTAGTCATTGTGGCAGCAGAAATAGGTACGACTGTGGATCCTTACCCGGTCTAAAGCATTCAACCACAAATGGCATTGTTGTTAATGATCTATTTAACCTACGCCCGGCTTTTACAACCTGCCTGATGAGGAGACAAATAGATGGACGGATGAATGGATTAACTGGAGGCTGAATTTGGTATGATAAAAGTTACTTAACGGATATTTTTCATACTTTGGTTGATTTTCTAATAAATTTTCATTACATTAGAGACAAACTTATAAGTTGTATAAAAACCTATATAGTGTTTGGCACTGTCCTACTCTTCTTAGTTCTTTTTCGTAGTGAGATAAAATGAATGCGACTTTTTGGCACTGTTTCATAGATAGCAATATTTTCCAATTTTGCAGGGATTTTCAAAGTAAGGCATTTTATATAGCGTATAATATAAGACCATGAGTGTGGGCGGTGTCACTGCTAACATGGACGTTCCGTGGATATTTTGCAACAGTAAAGTTTACAAGGATTACGATGACGTACGAGAGAGCGTGG